>JAWWNJ010000260.1:0-149402 GCA_037176885.1 Favolaschia claudopus
AGTATATCGGTTTAGACATCCAGGCGTGGCTGGATCGATTCTACCTCTCGCGGATAGGGATCCGTTTCCTCATTGGACAGCGTACGCACATCTCTCGCGGGCTCTACACATAGTCAATTAACGCCGTTTCAGATATTGCGCTAAACACACAACAAGCTCACCCAGATTATGTGGGGATAATCTGTACCAAGGCGGTACGAACTTTTTCTGTTTTCTTTCATTCTGCAGGTCCTAAAGATGTATCCCCATGCAGAACGTCCACGATATTGTCGAAGAGGCCATTGAAAATGCCCCGCTTTGTGTGCGAAGAGCACTACGCAATGTTCAAATGCCCGCCGGTACAGCTAATCTGCCCGAAAGATCTCACTTTCCCTTACGTCCCTGGTCATTCTTTCTCACATCTGCTTCGAGCTGCTGAAAAATTCTCTGCGTGCGGTCGTGGAGAGGTTCGGCGTTGAGAATGAGGATGCTTTTCCGCCAATCAAGGGTCGTTGTTGTTGAGGGTAAGGAGGACATAACGATCAAGATTTCGGACGAAGGCGGAGGCATTCCGCGCAGCGCCATCCCACTCATTTGGACGTATATGTATACGACCATGGAGGGACAAGGGAATTGACCAGGACTTCCACGCCAGTGATTTCAAGGCGCCAATGGCTGGTTTTGGTTACGGTCTTCCGCTCTCCCGTCTATATGCACGGTATTTCGGAGGAGACCTGCGATTGATAGCGATGGAGGGATACGGTACAGACGTCTATATTCATTTGAATCGGTTATCTAGTAGTAGAGAACCTTTACCTTAAGCAAACGTGTATTTTTTTATCAGGACATAAGGTCTCCTTGCATTGTTACAGCGAGAACATATTCGGGCCGAACGCCGCGGACAAAGCCACGTGCTCGCGACGCGTCAAGCCGCGTCAGCTCTTTCTCAAATCTTTCTCTCTCATTACAATGGATGAAATAGGCATCGAAATTCAGAAACATGTCAGTCTTACCCGCCCAGCATCTATGGTCTGACGATGCGCCGCTCCCCAGGAACCCACCTTTGAGTCTGTACTCACTGAAAAGGCCGCTCTCTACCAAGAGCTGCAAGAGGAAGACCTTTATATCAAGTACAAGAAACTTGCCCGGCACCTCGAGATGCTCGAGATACAGGAGAGCTACATTAAGGACGAGCAAGCAAATCTCAAGCGCGAGCTCATCCGTGCCCAGGAGAAGTCAAACGCATCCAATCCGTTCCCCTTGTCATTGGCCAATTTCTCGAACCCATAGACCAGCACACCGGAATCGTTGGCTCGACAACGGGCTCAAATTACGTCGTTCGCATTCTTTCAACGCTCGACCGCGAATTGCTCAAGCCTTCCTCGTCTGTGGCTTTACACCGCCATTCCAACGCGCTGGTCGACATCCTCCCCCCAGAAGCCGACTCTTCCATCTCTATGCTGGGCAAGGAGGAGAAGCCCGACGTTAGCTATACGGACGTTGGTGGATGGATTCTCAGAAGCAGGAGATCAGAGAGGCTGTAGAGCTGCCTCTGACGCATTTCGACCTTTACAAGAAAATTGGTATTGACCCACCCCGGGGTGTTCTCCTCTACGGACCCACCAGGTACGCCACATCCACTGCTCATCAGTTCTCATTAAGAAGAAATTTAGGTACCGGGAAAACCATGCTCGTCAAGGCAGTCGCGCACCACACCACCGCCTCCTTCATCCCGGGTAGTCGGAAGTGAATTTGTACAGAAATATCTCGGCGAAGGCCCCCGTATGGTCCGCGACGTATTCCGTCTTGCTCGGAGAAAACGCTCCTGCCATCATCTTCATCGACGAGATTGACGCCATCGCCACGAAACGATTCGACGCGCAGACGGGTGCTGACCGCGAGGTTCAGCGTATCTTGTTGGAGCTGCTCAATCAAATGGATGGTTTCGACCAGGGTAGCAATGTGAAGGTATTGATGATTTTCCGATTCACGGTGGTATGTTCTGAGTGGTGTGCATAGGTTATCATGGCCACAAATCGTGCCGACACATTGGACCCCGCGCTCCTGCGTCCTGGACGGCTGGACCGTAAGATCGAGTTCCCTCTGCCTTCGCGCCGCGAGAAGCGTCTCATCTTCCAAACGGTCACAAGCAAGATGAACCTTGGGCCAGACGTCGACTTGGAAGATTGTAAGTATGCTCCCGCTTCTTCGCCTTTTGGTTTTCAAAGAATTTTTTAGACGTGTCTCGACCCCGACCGACTATCTTCTGCCGAAATTGCATCCATTGTTCAGGCAGCTGGTCTACAAGGTTCGTTCACTTGCAACCCTCTTCTTGCATTCGTTGAACTCGCCATGTGCAGCTGTACGGAAGAAATCGTTACGTAATATTACCCGTGGACTTCGAGGAGGGCGTGGAAAGTATGTTGTTTGGTCTTTGTTGTGGCTCGGCTAAAATCGTCTCTTCTTTTCTTCTTCCACCCACAGGCAAACCGTCAAGAGGGCGACGAAACACACGAGTTTTGTGAGTAACCCTCTCATATGCACTCATTCCTGTCTCATATTCTTTCTCTTCTAAGACAGATGATCTCTGTCTAATAGGTAGTTCATCGTGAGTCGCGTGCCCGACGCCAACAACGACGCGTAACTAATCTCTTCATCCCAGTCATATTGCGTCCCTTAAAATATCATTCTACAATTACAACGAATCCCCGTCCTTGAAGGTCCTTGAGTTGTGTTTTTCTTTTGCGCGCAATCCTTGCCACGTCATCCCTGCTCTATCACTTGGCATCCTTCTACACTCTCATGAAGTGGCGCCCATTCAGAAGAGCGATATGAATTGCAAATTCTCGTGTTTATAGTCCAGGTTCGCATTGTATTGGGTGTGTGCGTCCTGGCTCCCATGCGAGACACATTTTTCTCCTCCTTCTCTTCCACCATTAGTCGAGTTGATTGTTTAGTTCGCAGGATAATACAACAGTTTTTTTTGAAGAGCGTCTCTTTTCTCCTTCCTCGCTCTTTCAACACTCTGGGCGGCGTCTCACATCCACACGCACGTCCTCATTTTATGGGAGCAATATCGAGTCTCTCCGCGCCGAACTGGCGCGGTGTACCTATCTTGTTTACGATCCTCTTGACCAGTGGAGCGTAGTAGATGCATTAGGGTACATTTGTTAGTTGCTGAATATATTCAATCCAATGCATCTTATTCTTCTCTACTTGTATGTGTGAAATGTGGATCACTTTTTGGCGGGTTGCCCGAGTTCGCTAGCCCGCTCTGTGGCGATCTGAATTGCCCGCGCGATCGTTGACCGAACACGTCCATCTTCCATGGCAAGCAGGCCGGCGATGGTGCACCCGCCCGGAGCTGGCGCGACTGTTAAGAGAGCAGAGCCGAGGGGTTGAAAGATAGAACAGACTTGTAACAGCATCCTTGATCTGTGCGGGATGCGCACCACCTTGGAGCACCATTCGTGCTGCGCCTTGCAGCGCTAAATGTCGGATAAGACAATCTGGTCAGAATACAGTAAAAGGCCGTACTCTGCGCAGCAAGCTCAAGAGCCTCAGCACGAGGAAGCCCCATCATGACCCCGCCGTCTGCCATTGCCTCGAGAAATATGCAGGCAAATGCGGGCCCGGATCCGGAGAGCGCTGTGCATGCGTCGAAATGCTTTTCGTCGAGGAACCGACATCGGCCGATGGAGGAGAAGATTTTGAGGATGATGGCGCGGTCGAGGTCTGCGCTGGGGGAGAGAGGGAGTGTGGAGACGACGGTCATGCCTTCACGGATCTACGATCGCCATCGATGTTAGGGTGGTTGGGCGCGGTGCGGGGCGTGGACACGCGCACCTTGCATGGAGTGTTGGGCATAGCGCGTATGACTTTTGTTGAGGGGAGGACCCAGGCATTTATCTGCGCCATGGTGACCCCGGCCAGAATGCTAATAAGCAGCTTGCCATCGAGCGCCTCCTTCAGACTTGGCTCGCCCAAGATTGTGTGCGCGAGTTGCGGCTTGCAACTGCATTCTCATGAATTCGCGCAAAATAAGAATTTCATGCACACCAGAGCAGAACCACGTCGGCGTTTTGTACTGCTTGAAGATTCTGCGCAGCGTGGACCTCGACTGCTGCGCCGCGCGGACCGAGAGCTGCAAAGGTTGAACGCAGACGGGCGGCGCTGTCTTCTCTTGAGACACACGCGATGAAACGGGCGGGAGCAGAGGCGTCTGGCGGCCCCGTTGGCGTGAGGGTGCCAGGGGTATGAGATTCCCATTTCGCGGCGTGGAACGTGGTGGGCTGGAGACTCTCGATGACGCCCGATAGTACCGCGATGCCCATGGTGCCGCAGCCTGTGCGCTGGTCAGTGTTCTGGTATATAACGCACGTCGTTGGTGTCGAAAGAACCTAGAACGCAAAGAGTGTACCCCATCGATTCTTTGAGATCGTCGGCGCGTCGCGTCGTTGTCGTGCGGAATCAACCCAAGTCTAGATCTCACGCATGCTCGCCTTTGTCACCGTCGGCACTTTCCAGTTCGACCGGCTCGTACAGACCGTGCTCTCCGACAGCGTCCTCGACGCGTTCATTAGTAGGGGATACACCGAGCTTGTCGTACAATGCGGCAAGTCTGAGTTCGCCTTTGCCGGTGCGATCGCCGGCGGAGAGACTTTTGTGGAAGAGTGGCGCGGCCTGCGCGTTGAGTTGTGGCGGTCCCGCGCGTCGCTCGACGCTGAATACCGCCGCGCGGACCTCGTCATCTCTGAGGGGGCCGGTCGGGATGAATATCAACCTACAGATCAACCAGCGTTAGGATGGAGATCATACGAGGATAGGATGAATTTCAACGGACTCAGGATGAAAATGAGCGGTTCGTAGGTTGTTTTAGGCAGGATGATTAGTATTCTAAAACAGTTCGTTTCATCCTAAGCTCGTTTCAGCTGTTCCGCGTGAATATCAACCTACGTTAGGGTCGAAAAATCAACCAACTTCATGCGGCTTTTCATGCGCTCCAAGGCTGATTTCTCACAGGACTCAGGATACATTTCAATGACAATCAAGATGAATTCATGTAGGCATACTAGGCACGGAAAGATAATTAAAACTACAACAATCGAGCGGAACGGAGCAGACAGTTGACTGTAATGGGAATGACATAGTGATAGACCATCGATATCGATGGCCTCGAGGCGGAACTAAACGGAGGCAAAATGAGTGACGTGAGACAAAATGAACACGCGCACGCACCTCAATTTGTACCGTCCTCCTCGTCGCTCGTGGCCTGCTCCTCACCGCCGCTCATGGCTTGGTCCTCGTCCTCTTCATCGTCGCTGGAAGGCTCACTGTGAACAATCAACTTGACCTTGCGTTTCGACACCTCCTTTGCCTTTCCCTTGCTGGATGTCGCCTTCTTGCTGGAACTCGAGCGCGCCGCTACCTTCTTCTCTGCAGCTTGCTTCTTCTGGGCGGCACGGGCTTTGACAATCTTGTTGCGTCTGCCGCGAGGCGCGTTCGGGTTCCGTTTTGCTGAGTTGGCGCTCAAGTGGGAATATTTCGGGTCGACTTCGAGCCACTCGTGACGGTACGCGTTATTGCGCTTGTTCTTGAAGTACTGTCTGATAATGTCTTCGGTAGCCCAGTCGTTATGGAAGCGCGCGAGGATCGGGTGCCTCTCTCGTGCCTGTTGTCGCGATGTGAGTAACCGTCTCGTACATCATAATAAATATACTCACCACTCGAAAGAACTTGCCTTTGACCTCGTTGGAGATCTCGCGCCACGGTTTCTCCCAGTTGAGACCTGCTCTTGCAGCCAAGTCTCTCAGGTAACGCTTCGGAGTTCGGGTAAGTCTTTGTCGCACAAAACAGTGTAACGTACCTGAATTCCTTTGTAGAGCTCCCTATCCCGGGTAGTCTTCCCCATGCCCATCGCGTCCTGGATGTTGTAGTTGGTCCCGGCCGTCCCCTTAGGCTTCGGGATATCATCCGTCATGGGGTCATCAGGTTCATCGCTGGTCACACCTCCGTGTGCGCGAGCCGCCTTGAGCTGCCGCTTGAGCTCGGCATTCTCGCGCTTCAGTTTCTCTGCACACAATGTGAGTGAATGGTAAGCTCGGCAGTTCGGACCCTCACCTGCATCAAGGTCCTCGTCCACCTCCATGTCGTCTTGATCAGCATCGGCAGTGTCGCCTGTGATGATGTTCGTGCTAAGTGCTCAGACATTGGCGCCAAGGCTCGTATTTACCTTGAGCTGGCTTGATGAGCTTCGGCGGCGCTGGACGACGGTGAGCATGAGATGCTCGTCAACGACAGGAAGCTGCTTATGCTCACCAGGTGCGTCAACATGAAGGCGCGTTGCGGGGTCTCCGACGGCCTTAGCTTGAGCAGCTATCACATCATCAACAACGCGTCGCGTGAGTCACGGGACATTGTTGATGTGATTATGCACTCACCCTCCACCACATCGTCTCCAGCAGTCAATTGCGCGACACGACGCTGCAAATCCTCCAACGCCTTGTTCGCAACCTTCAATGCCTCAGCCTGCGCGTCGATTTTGGCTATAAGAATTGCAGTCAATTCCCGAGCGCCGTCAAGGTATTGTTCTCGCCTTACCTCGATGCTTGTCATTCTCAATGGCCGAGTAGATGATGTCGACGGTGTTGCAGTTGTCGATGTCGTATTTTTCTTCCAGCTGGGCATGGAAGCGCTTGAAGTCTTCCAAGGTAGGGCTTGGGAGGCGCCTGTTCTCCTTGTCTGCGGCTTTCCTGGGCGGCCGAGGCGCCGGCTTGGCCTGGGTGCTTGCCTTGGGTTCACTTTTGATCTTGCGAGGTGGGTTTACTGGTGTCATTGTGTTGCGCTGGGTTGATATTGACAAGAGCTGTAGGAGAGGAGATGGTGGTTCGAGTTAGAGCAAATTCAAATGTTTGTTTGTCACGCGTCGCTTTGCAATATCGCAGCACAGCATCCCTAATAAAGTATCTCTCTCCTTTCAATGGGCCAACGTCGTATCTGCGCCTGTGGCTGCGGTGAAAGAGTCACTCAAACACGAGAACAAATTCATCTAAATGCTCAAGTGCACCCCTACCCTGCACCCTTGGGCAATGATGCCTCGCGTCAGCGCCGCGTCTATGCTCCAAGTTCCGACGACGACTTTGGGCACAGTGTAAGTGGTCCCGATCATGCTGGTCCGTCCCGACAAGCACAACTCGGCGGATGGTACGGCATCGGCACCCGCGAGCTTGACAGTGGGCCAGAGGATGTGGATATGACTCCGGCTCCTCCAAGCCCATCACAGCCGGGCGGGTTCGACGAGCCCGAGTCCGAGTCCGTTCATGGTGATGTAGGGGATGAACTGGAAGGGGACTCAGATGTGGATGATGTGCTAGAAGATGGCGGGGATGAGTTGAGGGTGGAGGATAGCGAGGGAGAAGACTCTGATTCTGATGAGCCGGATATATTTGACTGGGATACCTTCACACCTTCCGGGGTCTCAGCAGCAGATCATGTAGGGGAGGATTTCGAGAGAGAGGCAGCAGCAATAGGTATTTTCTGTCCTTTCCGTCATGCCACGATCATAACAGTCTCTGTTTCTAGCCGACAAACTCAGCGCATATGACCTCGCTATCTGTAAAGCATTTGCCTTCAAGGTCAAGTCAAATATGACAGACAAGGCCTTCAGAATGACCCCGTTCGCTTTTCCTCAGCACCCACCTCTCCCCTCGCTCGACAAGATTCGTTCTCGTGTCAATTTTCTGGCTGGCTTCAAACCGCAGATATATGACTGCTGTGTCAATAGCTGCCTTTGCTATGTGGGCCCGCACGAGGGTTTGACGGAGTGCCCTTACTGCCACGAGCCGCGCCGAAGAGCCAACGGCAAACCTCGAAAGAAATTCACTTACATCCCTATCATTCCCCGCCTGGTCGCATTTGCGGCAAATCCTGAGATGGCTGAAAAGCAGCAGTATCGAGCTGAGCACGTTCATCAACCGGGTAAAATGACGGATGTTTTTGACGGCAAGCACTACCGAGCGCTTCGACACAAGTTTGTCGAGATCAATGGCAAGCAACTCGATCACAAATACTTCTCGGATCCTCGCGACGTCGCGCTTGGTGCATCCTGGGATGGTTTTGCGCCGTTCAAGAGAAGGAAGAAGACGGCGTGGCCACTCATCCTTTTTGATTACGACCTTCCCCCCGAGCTCCGATTCTTGCTGGAGTATATTCTGGCTCTCGGCGTCATCCCGGGCCCGAACAAGCCCAAGGATTCGGACTCGTTCTTGTGGCCAGCGGTGCAGGAGCTGCTCCGGCTTGCGGCGGGGGTCCCCGCCTTTGATGCGCTTTCTGGTCGAGCTTTCGACCTCAGGGCGTATCTAATCCTTGTGTTTGGGGACATCCCTGCCGTCTCCATGTTTATGCGCATGAAGGGCCATAATGGGATCTCGCCGTGCAGAATGTGCAAGATTGTCGGTCTGCCAGTTCCGGGAGCCCGGGGAAATGCGCACTACGTCCCCCTCGATCGGTCATATCATCCGCAGGTCAAAGCAAATCCTCAGGCTGTGAAGGTCTATGATCCCGCCGACCTTCCGTTGCGCACGCATGATGAGATTTTGTCTCAGGGCAAAGAGGTCGAAGCCGCGCCTACGAATGCGGCTGCGGAAAGGCTGGCAAAGAAGTACGGCGTGAAGGGTGTTCCCATCCTTTCCTTTCTACATTCACTCTCATTTCCCCGGTCGTTTGGCTACGACTTCATGCACCTCATCTGGGAAAACCTCATCAAGAATCTCATTCTGCTTTGGACGGGTGATTTCAAGGGACTCGACGGCGGACGCGAGGATTATGAATTTAGCAAAGCGGTGTGGGAAGCTATTGCGAGCGAGACCTCTGCCGCTTCCAATACCATCCCATCTGTGTATGGCAGCCGTATCCCCAACATCTCGAAAGACCGTCCCAACGTCTCCGCTGAGATGTGGTCATTCTGGACCCTCTACTTAGGTCCCGTTCTGTTGCGCCGGCGTTTCAAGCACGTCAAATTCTTTCGACACTTTGTCAAGTTGGTCCGACTGCTCAACCTCTGTCTCCAGTTTGAAATCACCGAAGAACAGATTGAAGTCATCCGTGCTGGCTTCATCTCATGGGTCAAGGAATACGAGTCGTAAGTCTATCTTATACCGTGCACTTCCTTATCGCTCACCTCTTTCGATCAGGCTCTATCTACAGAACAATGTTGATAGGATGTCGACCTGTCCTCTCACTATCCATGCTCTCCTCCATATCGCCGACTCAATTGCCTTCTGCGGTCCCGTCTGGTGTTACTGGGCTTTTCCAATGGAGCGCTACTGTGGCAGTATCCAGCCCGGTATTCGCAGCCGTAGATTTCCCTGGGCATCAATCGACCGATATGTTCTTGAAATTGCGCAGCTAACTCAAGTCAAAACGCTTTACAGTGTCGTTGAGGAGCTTGCGCTTCGTCCCCCGCGCAGCATAGTCCAAGGATCATATTCCGATCCCTCTTGTATGTGAATAGCTCTGCTGATACTGCGTAGTGCTGATAAACATTTGCAGACCCGTCGTGCTTATTACTACCTCCCAAGTCACCGACGCGCCCCGGAAACAATGCTATCAAGATGATCGCAGCTGCGCTCGCAACTCGGACAGGGGCATCTATGGGACAGGTCAATACAGCATTGAATACAGCGATTGTTGAAGAGTGGGGCAAGATCCGGCGTGTCGATTCCGAGGCAGGCGATACCATGCGTTCCTGCTCTCTAGGGGGTGGTGCTGACGACTCCAGGGATGCTACATACGTCCGAGTAAGTTGTTTTCACTGTACTCGTACTTCGAGACTCATAGACCACATTATCAGTACGAAGTTCTTGTGGATCAAAACCGACGTTTCAAAAACAAACCCGTTGCGTTGCACCTCCAGACATTCTATGGTCAACTCACACACATATACCGCGTCCATTTACCGGTTGCCTGCCCCAACCTTCACCTGGACAGCGCAACAACATATATTCTTGCTGCCGTCCGGTCGTGCACTCTGAAGGCGCCGGACAAAGAACTGGAGGGGCTGGATATTCACCCATATAGCTCTCATGGTTCTCTGGACGTTGTCGATGTCACCACCGTCCAATCGCTTGTGGGCCGGGTCGCTGTTGCTGGCACAGCCGGAACTATAATCGATCGAAGTGGTGTGTTAGCGCGGGCAGAGTGGGCAGCGGATGAAGATTACTGAGTAGTTTCCTAACCTCATGCATGCACCCTTTTTAATCTTTGAATGCTCCACTGAGCTTGATGGACTCGTCGTCGTACATAGACATATATATTATACCCCTTGCTGCTAGTGTATCTCAATATCTCGGGATTCCCATGCCAATATAAAAAAATTGCAGACTCATATAGCAGTAGGGTGTCCTTATTTCATACTCACAAGTAATTTTGAGGCACCCCCCGTGCGCCAGAAAAAGGTCGAGAAATTGTAATTATTCTCGTGATCAACACAGCCACCACTCCAGACTTGTGTCTCTCCTCCATCGACGCGTATTATGGACGCGTTTTTCACTCGGGAACCTGACACAAATAACCAAGAAGCGGCAGCTGCTTTCCTAGAGGACTTGAGGGACAACAAGCATGAGGATGATAGGTGAGTACCCAAGCCTCTGAGCGCGTTGCTGCAAATTGACAATTGATGCGCGCAGTTACTTGTGGCCGACCGTAGATTTTCACGAAGTGTCTGAGCAAACGTGCAACAAGATCTTCTCTCTCCTCGGCGAGGCTCCCTTCTCTCTCCTCAACGAGGAGCCTCACCACCATAGGGATGTTACCAAGACCCCTCGACGCGAACGAGTTTTGCGGCAACTCAACGAAGTCATGATGGCGCGCATCTACCTCCCGATAAAGCGTGCTGTTGATTCCCAGCGTCTCGAAGAGGCGCTGGAAAAGGATGTTCTGGTTATCGTGGACTTCCTGCAAGCCGCCCGCCGTCATAAAGAATTTGTGTTTCCTTTGCCCCACGCGGAGCACAAAATTTTGAGCAGCGCAGCCGGGATCAGGGCAGCTCTGCTAAAGGTCGAGGACATGCTGCGTCTCAACAGCGACCTACCGGGTTCAGTCACAGAATCGGACTCGCAGCCGGGATGGAATCCCTTTCCGCGCATGTCGGCACTCGTAATCCCCCGCACTTCCGACAACGAGGAGGACCCCGATAAGACGTTGGTGGGCATCAAGGTCGAGCCTATGTAGCTCAGTTATGAAAGGCATCCATATATATTCACTATCTATGCTTGTACTGTCTTTGTATTGTTTTTATTCTATCATAGGTTGATATAATATTTGGCGAGCAACCGCATGAATCTCATTCTAGTTTAGGATGAATTGTACTGGATACAATGCAACCTACACAATAGGTTGAAATAAATCAACCTAAAATCAGCCGGTGTTAGGTTGTTGGACGATTTTCATCCTGAGCTAGGATGGAAATGATCCTGATCTACCTCCATAGTGCATAGGCCACGCCGGCGCTGGCACCATCCTCGAAGTCCTCAGACTCGGCAAACCGCTCATCGTCGTTCCCAATCCCACTCTCCTCCACAATCACCAGCTTGAGCTCGCCAGCGTCCTTGCCCGACATCTCGCCACGTCTACTGTCGAGTGCGTCGCGTCTCAGTTTGTGGCTTTTGAAACGATGTATGTAACAATTCGGCTAGTGATCTTGCGGACACTATCGCGTCGTTTGACCCAGCGGTGATGGAGCCATTCCCGCCCTTTGACGGGAGCAGATTTCGCGCGTTGGTGGACCAAGAGATGGGGTTCTACTAGCATGTATCATCTTGTTGTAAAACCAACCCATATCTTCACGCCCACCATCATCTTGCCATGCCCGCAGTGACGGCCACTACAGTCTCCACCGACGCGCCCGAGACTTACGAAGAAACCCACGTCCACGACGTATACGACAACATCGCCTCACATTTCTCGTCGACAAGATACAAAGTCAGTCGACGCTGATTACCGTACGCAACAACGCTCAATCGTGACCGCGTCAAGCCATGGCCCATTATTGCTGCGTTTCTCGATAGCTTACAGGACGGGTGGGTTGGGCTTGATTCGGGGACAGGAAACGGCAAGTACCTGCCCCTCCCTGTTGAGCGTCCGGGACGCGTATGGACCATCGGCCTCGATCGCAGCAGAAACTTGCTCGAAATTGCGAGGACTGCGGGCACAAACGAGGTGCGCGAGGTCGTGCACGGCGATGTGCTTGGTGAAGGTTGGAGAAACGAGATTTTTGTATGTATTAGTTCGCCTTACAATCAATAATATTCTGACCAATGGCAGGACTATGCCATTTCAATCGCTACGATTCATCACCTAGCCACACCTGAGCGAAGGAAACTCGCCGTCCAGCGTCTTTTGTCGGCGGTCTGCCCCTCACATGGACGCATACTTATTTATGTCTGGGCGACGCGGCAGGATGAGCTTTCGAAACGCACCATCCCAAGTGACTCAACGGGGACAGGGCAAGATGTGTTCGTTCCGTGGGTCATGTCAGAGGATAAAACGCGCGTTTTCAACCGTTATTATCATATGTTCGATGATGGAGAACTGGCAGAACTTGTTGCACTTGCTGCCAAAGATCTTGGTTTAGTTGTTGGGCCGTGTCTGACTGGAGGCTTGGGGAAAGGCGTGGAAATTGTGCAAGACGGATGGGGGCGAAGTAATCATTATGTTGAGCTCAGACGATGGTGGACCCAGTAGGTAGCGTTTATTGGTAGCAATGCAGCACTGGTTTGGATCTCTTGACACGAAAGAAAGCTACTACTCGCTCGCGGCCATGACTGCAAAGTATGATCAGAGACCGAGCTTATGGATAGTAAGAGACACGACATACTAGCATTGATGAGATCTCCACCGCTGTCTTTTAGGGCGCGGACAGCTTTTGCACGAGAGCAGTTGACCTGGGCCATGACAAGATCGACGTCTTTAGGGTCAACGCCAGACTCATCGGGAGCGGCATCGTCTTCCGGTGCCTCCAAATCGGGGATATCGTCGTCGTCGTCGTCCTCCTCCTCTGCAACACCTGAGCGCTCGATGGTCTGTGCACCACCAGCGCCGTACTGCTGCTGTGCAGAGAGCTGCGCTTGAGAGGTCATGTCCTCGACCTGATATTGTGGGTCAATATTGTATAATATAATGTTTTTCGTCGCACACCTTTGCCTCGCCAAAGACGATGTAGCAGTCGCTGTTCTGTGCCTTGTAGACATCGGGGGACGAGAGGACGAAGAGGACGTTCTTCGGCCTGCGGAGGGTGACGCGGGTGATGTTGGGGACCTTTTTCAAGCCGAGACCGAGGAGAGCCTTGCGGGCTTTGCGCTCTGACCTGGACTGGATTTTGTCGAGGGCGGCGGCGGAGGTGGGGTCCTCGTGGTCCTCGTGGTCGTGGTCGTGGTCATGGTCGTGATCGTGATCGTGGTGATCATGGCCGTGCTCGTGCTCGTCGTCGGAGGGCACTTCTTCAATGTGAGCGGACATGCTGGTGGTCAAAAAAAATCAAGCTAGACGCGTAATCCAAACACAACCACACCCATCAAGCTCATATCAAGTTTTTGGCCTCAATCTCGTGCTTGCACTCAATCGAACGTCTCTCGCGCAGAACGAAAGAGTCAAGGGTTTGGAGTCAACGGTCTTACTCTTAGCCTAAGCACAAAAGTTACAGCTACGCCTACATACAATCAACCGACACAAAACTGAAAAGAATTAAACGCTGGTGGGGTCCATACAGTCGGGGGACACACCTAGAGCATTTATTCTTCATCGTCCTTCGTCTTGAAGTTGACCACATCGAATCCCATACCATAATGTTTATCCCAATCAAAGTCCATTTGGTGGTTTTCCGCACCGAATGCAATGACAAGGTTTTCACTCTCTTTCACCCCATGAAGCACCGGTTGTGCCGTGCCCACAGTCTTGCTTGTCGCCCCTTGACCCCAGATTCGTGTTTGGTCCGCGCTCAAGAACGTACCGATATGTCGAAACGTCAGGCTGATGCGTTCACCCAACTGAAATGTCTCAGCCTCAGACTTGTACGTGATGAAGCGATTGTCCTGCTTGATTCCGTGTAGCCATTTAGCGTTTGTTTCTGGGCCCATGACGAACATCGAGTTGTGCGGGAGTGGAATGCGTTGGGTCGTGCGCGGCGTCGGTGGTTGGCCCGGGTCGAGGTCCTCAGTTTCAGCAGACTGTGCCGGTGCGCGCTCCCTTTTCAACCTCAGTGTCATCACGCGCTGCGCACCGAGGCTAACGTTGACGATATTAGACCCGCGAACGACGTCGATGGTTTTGTCAGAGTGTTCCGATATATAATCCGTTCCGGTGCGGTAGAACTGAATGAGGACGTGGTTTACTGGATGCTGCAGAACCCCTTGAACGTGCTGACGAATTGCTTCAACGGTGGGGGTGAATGGATGCAGGAAAGGAGATTCATCTGCTGGATGTCTATAAATCGGGTAACTCCCGTCCGTAGACACCGATCCTTCCACTGCAACTAGTCGAGGGACCTCCCCACCTTATTTTGCAGAGTCAGAGCCAGCCCAAGGGCTTGTGTTCTTGAATACATGCCTCGGTGGTGCATGACATCCATTTGACTTGCTCTCGAAGACGGTCGAAGGCGACGGCAGCAAGATCGGGGGGGAGAACATTGAGAGTGAGATAGGAATCGCCAGTGCCCAGCGCATCGCCAGCACCAAGAGTTTGAGAATGGGACATAGTGGTCTTGTGGTGGTCAAGTAATTAGAGTTGTGTCACAGACGTCACTCTCAGTGATGTCTGTTGTCTCTCTACTGCGTTATGTTCGTGCCGTCCTCGAAGACGAGTGCGCGTCCATCTCCGACTTGCCTACAGCAACCGATGAGTTTGTGCTGGAATGTTCGTCTTCACCCGAGCCAGAAGTTATCGTCTTTCAGCTCGAGGAACAACTCCACCAACTGCACGACGACGTTGTAGACCACACCTCGCTTCACCACACCCAGGTTTTCCTAGCTGTACTGCACAATCTTCTCCCGATACTTCCTCCTATATCTATAATCTCGTCTTGGTTTGACTTGGTCCTTCGCCCCGCTCTGCGAGAACCCAAATTACCTGTCGCAGCCGTCGACCACGCGAAAGAACTTATCATTGCTGCGTTGCGCAATGACAACGACCGCTATAGTGAGAAGATTGCGGAATTTCGTTGTCGGCTCTTAGACCTGTATCTACTGGACGCGTTCAACGAAGGCTCAGGCAACGATGTGCTCGAGTGGGCCGAACTTGATGTTATTGAACGCGAGCAAAAAACGCGATGGAAATCTAATCTTGAAGAAATTCTTCTCAAATACGGGCAGGAGCGTCCTCTGGTGTGTGTCTGTCTCAATGTACGTCTCGCCCTCAAGTTAAATTCCATGGAAGGACTTCATGACCGAAATAAATACTCATTTCGCAACACCGTCTTCAAGACTGCAGTTGCTGATGCTGATCAATCTGTATACATCTGTACCGTCCTTCCAGTCTCTCGCAGCTGCATTTGCCGCCCACCCCCTCATGTCCAGCCTGCTCTGTTCCCTGCTCCTCGACAAATCGTCAACAGTATGCACGATTGGCCTCACCGTCGTTGTGAAACTCTTGCCCATCTTTGCCGTCATGGCGTGCGCCGATCTCAAAATCATTCTCCCGCGACTGCTCACCATTCTTGCTCAAGTGCTCTGCTGGAAAGAGCGTCTTCCACAGGCCGCATCGCCGCCACCCGAGGACGCAGCTGAGCTAGAGTTGGAGCAGGAACTTGAAGAAAACAGTCCCACACTCGAGGTGCGCGATGACCTCGGTTGGACAGTCTTGCAGCAATCCTTCGACACTGGTTCATCTGCTCTACCTTCACCGCATCGATATTACACGCTGCTCTATTACCTGTTTCCATGCAATGTGCTCCGGTTTTTGAGAGCTCCCGTGCTCTACCTCAACACTAATAACGTCGAGAGTCCGTATACGGTAGATTGGGAAACCGTTCTAGATGAACAAAAGATTCGGAGCAAGAGCCAGGTCAGTTCGTTCTTAACAAATGATATCTTGACTACTAAATGTTCGTCGCTTCCAGACCTTGCTTCGTTCTCATGTTTGCCACCCCCTCATTATTTTCCGTGACGCGGCCGATGAGATTGCGCGACCCGACTTTTGGGCCGAATACGACGTATCTCGGATCGCCAGCGAGTCTATGATGCTCGATAATCGGAATAGTGTCATGGGGTACCGTGAAAGATACGAGTCAAAGGAAACGAATTCCAATGTCCGCCGGGAGCTCAGCACTCCCTCCATACATAGCAGCGATGACGGCGGCAAGACGCCCATGCACACGGCAGCGCTCTCGACGAGTGAGCCCCATGTTTCGCTTGAAGATCTCATCGCCACGTCTGTGGCTCTCAAGTCCAGTCTGACTGACACCCGCGAGTTTGTTGTATCGCAGTGGCCAAGTTCCATCTTTGTTTCGTCTCCCGACTCCCCGGTTCGGCCACAGCATTCGCTTTCTGTACCGTCGATCACCATTGGCGATGAAGCCACGCTGCCTTCTCACATTGGCCAGGCGATCTCCGGACTGCAGCGCGAGGTTCTCCTGCTCCGAAATGAGCTCAATTTCGAGCTGTGGCTGTCGCGCGAGAATGTTAAGCATATAGGACGCCTTTATCAAGATCAAATGCTTTCACGGAACGCGGAGGTTGAACGGCAAGGTTTGGTATGTCTCCCCTGCTCCGACTCATGTTGTCAGAAGGATTGAACGTCAACTTGTAGTACAACAAACTCCGAAACTATCGCTTGCAAGTGGCTCAGCTCGAAACCGAACTCCGGACACACAAAGACAACGCTTCGTCTACCAAAGAACGATATGCTGACTGGAATAATGAGCTGCAGAAGAAAGTGCAAGACTTTCGCGAGCAAAAGAAGTCATGGACTAACGAGACCGCCGCTTTGCGCGCAGCTGAGAAGGAAGGAAAAGTATGTGTTTAGCATTGTCTGTTCAGAATCGGAATCAATGATCTTCCCCAGGCTCTATTCGAAGCGCAGGGAACGCTGCTCGCAGAGGCGACACAAGAAGTATTCTCGCTGCAGACTCAAATGAAGGAGGTTCAGCACAAGGTTGATCGTCTTCACGACTATGAGCGCCAGATCGAGCAGCACGTGAAGATTCAGCGGTTGTGGCAAGTGCAGTTCGAATATTTGCATCGTAAATGACTGAATGGTATATTCTTCCAGGGAAGCTGATTTTGTCAAGTTCAACGAGCGCGGTGAAGAATTGGAGCTGATGAAAGCGCAACACAAGCAAATGGAACTACATCTACAGTCGTTCACGGGAGCGCATACGGAGCTAGAAGACAGTGGCCGGTGGGTTCTGGTTCATCTCTTACTCACGAACAGACGCTCACTGTGCTCTTCCAATAGTACCTTTCGTCGCCAGATCCAAGCATTAGAAGCTCAGTTAATACAAGCCAAGAACCAGGTGGTTGAGAAATCTCTGAGACGACCTGAAGAAATTGCGGCATTCGTTGCAGAGAAAAGAGCACTGTTGAATGCGAACACGCAACTGACGGAAGAAAATACCACGTTGCGCGAAGAACTTGAGGATATGATGGCTATGGTGGAGGTTCTGAAGGGGCAGGTAAGCGGGCGAAGAGGATTGGTGTCAGACCCCAGAATGAGTCCGATATTAGGCGCGGCTTGAAGCCTGTACATAGATTTCACAGCTTGTATTATTAGTGGACATATAGCTTGTACAGTAGTCGCAACGCACTAAACAGCCTTGTGAACGGAAAAGGAAAAGATCTAGCAAATTCCATGAGCGGCAAAGTGTGGGAACGACCTGCCCGGATTAGACGCGCACCTCGATCAAAAATTTTCATTGAAAGTTCTGGAAGGATCGTGTCTGGCCACATAAAAGGAACGAGGACGCGTCCAATTCTCTTTGCCTTTTGCTTCCATCTTTCACCTTTTCCCTCCCATCCATCTCCTCCCCCATCTCGTTCGTGTTCTATTATCCTCCTCATCTCTTCCCAACTCACACTTCGCTATAGACTCATGGCCTCCGAAAGCTTTGGATTCCAAGCAGAAATCAGCCAGCTGCTGGATCTGATTATCAGTATGTTTCTTTCTTTCGTCTGCACCTCCAGTGGCTCATCCTCGCCTTCCAGACACTTTCTACTCCAACAAAGAGATTTTCCTTCGTGAAATCATCTCCAACGCCTCCGATGCCCTCGACAAAATCCGCTATGCTTCCTTGACCGACTCGACTGCCCTCGATGCAGAGAAGGAGCTCTTCATCCGCATCATCCCCGACAAGGAGAACAAAATTCTGACCATCCGCGACTCTGGCGTCGGTATGACCAAGGCCGACATGGTCAACAACCTTGGTACCATCGCCAAATCTGGCACAAAAGTACGTCTGCCTTTTATTGATTTATATATCATGGCTCTCTTGCTTAACATGTTTCGGTAGGGCTTCATGGAGGCCCTCTCTTCTGGCGCCGATATTTCCATGATCGGTCAATTCGGTGTCGGTTTCTACTCTTCATACCTCGTCGCAGAGCGCGTGCAGGTTGTCTCCAAGCACAACGACGACGAGCAGTATATCTGGGAGTCGGCTGCCGGCGGAACCTTCACCATCACTCTCGACACTGTCAACCCTCCCCTTGGCCGTGGTTCCGAGATTCGTCTTTTCCTCAAGGAGGACCAGCTTGAGTACCTCGAGGAGAAGAAGATCAAGGAGATCGTCAAGAAGCACTCTGAGTTTATCTCCTACCCCATCCAACTTGCTGTCACGAAGGAGGTCGAGAAAGTAAGTCGCGTTCGCATCTCTTATTTTTTTGACATTTGTTGACGGTGACGTTGTGCAGGAGGTTGAGGACGACGAGGAAGAGGCTGAGGAGGGCGAGAAGCCCCAGATTGAGGAGGTCGAGGACGACGACGACAAGCCCAAGGACAAGAAGAAGAAGAAGGTCAAGGAGACCGAGACGTCGAACGAGGAGCTCAACAAGACCAAGCCTATCTGGACGCGCAACCCCAACGACATCACCCCTGAAGAGTACGGCTCGTTCTACAAGAGCTTGACCAACGACTGGGAAGACCATCTCGCCGTCAAGCACTTCTCCGTCGAGGGTCAGCTCGAGTTCAAGGCTATCCTCTTCATCCCCAAGCGGTAGGCGTTTACTTGTCCTCTTCCTTTGAAACACGAGCTCATCGTGCTACGCAGCGCTCCTTTCGACCTCTTCGAGTCCAAGAAGAAGCGCAACAACATCAAACTCTACGTTCGCCGCGTGTTCATCATGGACGACTGCGAGGACCTCATCCCCGAGTACCTCAACTTCGTCAAGGGTATCGTCGACTCCGAGGACCTCCCTCTCAACATCTCCCGTGAGACGCTCCAGCAGAACAAGATTCTGAAAGTCATTCGCAAGAACATCGTCAAGAAGTGCATGGACCTCCTCAGCGAGATTGCGGAGGACAAGGACAACTTCAACAAGTTCTACGAGGCGTTCGGCAAGAATTTGAAGCTCGGTATCCACGAGGACTCGCAGAACCGCAGCAAGCTCGCTGAGTTCCTGCGCTTCTACTCGACGAAGTCGTCAGAGGAGCAAATCTCTCTCAAAGGTGTGTTTTCTTACTCGTTGGTGTTGCCGTTGCGATATATATTTATCGACGCGCAGACTACATCACCCGCATGCCCGAGGTCCAGAAATCTATCTACTACCTCACCGGCGAATCCCTTGCTGCCACCCGCGACTCACCCTTCCTCGAGGTGCTCAAGAAGAAGGGCTTCGAGGTCCTGCTCCTGGTCGACCCCATCGACGAGTATGCGATCACGCAGCTCAAGGAGTTCGATGGCAAGAAGCTCGTCTGTGTGTCGAAGGAGGGTCTCGAGCTCGAGGAGACCGACGAGGAGAAGGCCGAGCGGGAGAAGGAGGTCGCCGAGTTCGGCGAGCTTTGCACCACCGTCAAGGACGCTCTAGGTGACAAGGTCGAGAAGGTCGTCGTCTCCAACCGCATCACCGATTCCCCCTGTGTCCTCGTCACTGGTCAGTTCGGTTGGTCGTCGAACATGGTAAGTGTGCTGTTGTCGACATGATTTTCACAATTGCTGACGCCGTGTCGTAGGAGCGTATCATGAAGGCGCAGGCTCTGCGGGACTCGTCGATGTCGTCGTACATGGCATCGAAGAAGACGCTCGAGCTCAACCCGGGTAACCCCATCATCAAGGAGTTGAAGCGGAAGGTTGCGGAGGACAAGGGCGACAAGTCTGTCCGGGATTTGACCTACCTGCTGTTCGAGACTGCCCTCCTTACCTCTGGATTTGCTCTCGACGAGCCGACATCATTCGCAAAGCGGATCCACCGTATGATTTCGTGAGTGTATCTTGCATTATGCGTTGCTTTATGTCCTGACTTGTCTTTGCTTAGTTTGGGTCTGGATGTCGATGAGGATGAGGAGGATGCCCCTGCTGCTTCGGATGACGCACCCCCGCCACTCGAGAGCGCTTCGACGTCGGCGATGGAGGAGATTGACTAAATTGTTGTACAATACTATACTGACGTTCTACTGGCATTTTGTATCTTGCTTTCATTTACACTATCCGCAATGCAATTCTCGTTTCACGACTCTACATGATTTATTCTTAGTCGGGCAACTGTTCTGGAAAGTTCGGTGTATATGACGCGCGGACTGACGTTGGAAAGCTAAACGCGGTGGAGACTGGCTGGTCTCAGGGTGGGGCTCAGTGGCGCGGGAAGGATATTGTTGTTGAAGGAGTTAGCGCTACGGGAAAACAAAAAATGTACGGAAATTGCCTGGGGTTCTCTTTTGTGCAGAGGAAGCGATCAAGGGGTGTCTGACTCGGTATAGTCTGACTCTTAGGTGAAGACGGTGAAAGTCATCGAGACAATGGGAGGATGTGACATTTCTCCCACAGAACGTGACATCACGCGCCGTGAGATGGCAGGACGTAAACAGGGCCAAAGCAGCAAACTTCATTGTTTCCTCCTACTATGACGACCTATTAAAGACTTACGACCCCCCGCTGTATTCTTATTGTCCCCCCACCGCCCTCCATGCTTGCAGTCGCACCACAACCAATCCCATCCACCTCAGCGACTGCTATTTATTCCATCGTCAGCACCAGCCCCCCTCTTCATTTTTTTTTCCTGCTCATCTTGTCGTCCAGATGTCCTCCCAAGCAGTCGCGGTACAACGACTTCAATCCCCCATCCTTCTCGACGCTCGGCTGCGCTCAGTACGCGCCTTTCTGGCCTTCTTGCTTCTTTCGCTCATTCTCGTATTTTTGCAGCCAATATGCAGCCCCCACCGAAGACGAACTGCTCGTCCGCGTCGTCGACCTCATTGTGCGCGTTCAGACTGCGCCTTAGAGTCCGCCCTACATCCTTTCGACCGTTTGCCATGGATATCAGCCATGGACACGCCACCAAACGCGCTCCATATTGCGGACATAGCAGATCTCTCCCAGCTTGTCGTGGACGAGCCTCCACAGGAGTTCGACCTACCGGCCCCTGGAACCGGGCCTATCCGAAGGCGAAAGACATCCCTTCGCGCCAGCCCTTTGCCCCCTAAAACCCATAACTTGCATGACACGGCCCCCCACACTCCCATCACCCACATTAATCACCCCCGCATCACCTTCCACAATCTCATGCCCGTGCTGTCTTGCGATCTCAGCGCACGGCCCTAATACGCGTGCGGCCTTCGCCGCGACTCACCCTACTCTCGCCCTCCCATAATCATCTCAACATCGCCACGTATTGCAACATATCACTGAACATAATCTCTCGAGTCCACACCCCGGCTTCCTTGCTCGATGTATCCCGCAATTCCCTTCATCTGCATAGTGATTTATTGCTCGAACATTCTCGGAGAAGTATATATCTGCATTAGTATCCGGTTTATTTTTTTGTTTTCTTCGTACCACCATGTTGTTGCCATCTCAGCATTATGCTGATGTTCTGACCACCCCTCCAAGCATATGCAACCCTTACTTTTTAGCTACCTACTTTGAACTGCATTTGCTATGACGCCCTCCATTGACTCGATAACCTCGAGAAGCTTTGTATTAGATACGTACGACAAACCAAATATCGAAACTCCTGTGCTCCCACTTGGCTCCCACCACAATGTCCGATTCGCGTTTGATAAATTTTGGAGCAGGTCCCTCTGCGTTGCCAGCCTCGGTCTTGCAAGAGGCTGCTCAAGGGCTGCTCAATTTCAATGGAACTGGCATAGGAATCGCTGAGATTTCCCATCGATCAAAAGAATTCACCGCTTGCATCGCAGAGCTAGAAGGCCAGATTCGCACTCAGCTAGACGTCCCCCAAACCCACAGCATCCTGTTCACCCAGGGAGGAGGCACTGGTCAATTTTCTGCAGTCGTGTTGAATCTACTCGCGCGTTACCGCCTACTCCATCCTGACGTTTCCACCGATGAAATCGCCCTGGACTACGTCGTGACCGGTTCCTGGAGTAAAAAAGCGGCGGAAGAGGCGCGCAGACTTGGCGGTGGTCGCGTCAACGTCGCGGTAGATGCCCGTCCGTATTCCAAGGACGGCAAATCTTTCGATAACATCCCCGGGCCCGATGCTTACAGCTTTTCTTCCGACCCTGCGCTCATCTACTACTGCGAGAACGAGACTGTCGATGGCGTCGAATTCTCTCATGACCCTGCGTCGCCCGCTTCCTTCCCGTTTCACCTTCTCCCCAAAAATGCTCTGGTCCCTCTCGTAGCCGACTATTCTTCCTCATTCATGTCGAGAGCCATTCCGCGGCTTGCTGACCACGCGGTCATTTACGCTGGCGCGCAGAAAAACATCGGTCCCGCGGGACTGACGATCCTCATCGTGCGCAACGACTGCCTCGTTGATGTCGATGCTGCAGCGAAACTCGGCGCCACCCCGGTCCCGCTGACGTTTTCCTATAAAACGATCGCAGACAGCAAGAGCCTGTACAACACGCCCTCTGTGTTGGCGATATATATATCGGGGCTTGTGCTGAAGCGTTCGCGCGAGCTGGGTGGGGTGAAATATTATGAAGAGGTGAATAGGCGGAAAGCTGACAAGCTGTACGCCGTTATCAAAGAGGGAGAAGCAAAGGGTGTGTTCAAGGCCAAGGTCAAGGAGGGTTCAGGGAGCCTTATGAACATCGTTTTCGATGTGATTGGCGACGGCGCTGAAGCCAAGTTCATCTCTGGAGCCGAGGAACGGGGTATGCGGTCGCTGAAGGGTCATCGGTATGTTGTTTATTCGCGAAAGCTGATTAGCACTGACTTTAACGTCTCAGTTCTGTTGGAGGTATCCGAATTTCGCTCTACAACGCCGTCACGGAGGAGCAGACTGATGTTCTGATTGCGTACATGAAGGAATTTTTGGCGCAGCAGTGAAGAGATATAAAGGAATCAATGGACAAAGACGAACAAGTTCTGTATACATATTGCTGTATCATGCTACATATGTACCGCATTCAACATGCAAGGAAAAATAGGCTTTACACGAACATTACATCGGACCGGAGAACATACTTCACACCGCGTACAACGGTCGACCCTTCGTGAAGCATACATTCTCGCCCATGCCTATATCTTGTTGTGAATAAACCGCAAATTTGAACGGTACTTACCGATGTAACAAAGCGGTCCCGCGAACCAACGGGGCTTTGATAACGTCCCGAGTGAGATCTTTTTCGTTTTGATAGAACAAAGTCTGTCATCAGCCAGTGCAGATGAGCCAATTCTCATAAGAGGAGCATAGTGTGCATACTTCCCCGCCCTCGACCCCGTCTTGCACGCCTGTCAGGTATATCAACAAGGTCCATTCGGACTTGGCTCCGGTCATGGAGTCGCGACAATCGTCATCGTAATGCGGCCTGAACAGCACATATATGCGCTTAACACATCCAAGTGAGAATAATAGGACGGACCCGAAATATTGATCAGGAGTGTATTTGTACACGCGAATATTAGAATTGAGAGAATGAGCCGTGCGCGGGATACCGGCGGCGCTTCCCTTCCCCGTTTTGGCAGGGGCAAAGGGAGGTAGATGCGGCGCGATCGCGGTGTGAAGTTTCTTCGCGAAATCGGGAGATGTGATCGAGAATCTATCTGGACGAGTCAGTTGCCGCAAGGTAGATATAGCACACTCGCAGCGCATACGATTATGCCGCTCCGCTTCCCCGCGTTTCTTCGATGGGGTGAGCTCCAGAGGTAGGCTGTCAATAAATTTCACGAAGGATTTACACTCTGCGGCAGAGAAGATGTCCTAGGGAAGGGAAATCGTTTCAATCCATTTTGGAACTGGCGTGGTACGACGTGGAATTGCGAACATCGACGAGGATGATTTGATTGTCTAGTAGAACGCGGCATTCTAGATCTGACTTTGCTGATATTTCTGGGAATTGAACGACGGGGTTCGGATTATGGACGGGTTTTGCACTTTTGTCTTTTTTCCCCATGGGCTGGGATTGTGATCGACGCGGTGAGAGCGAGCGCTTGAGCGTGTACAGGTCCTGGTGTGAACGCTAGCCTGAGAGACGACCTAATGACTTGACTTGACTCGGTGTTAGCCCGTGGTGGTGGAGGTCAAAGGGTATAACAATCATTTGATCGATCATAGCTTGAATGAGTTACGTGCGGCGTGTACCGCGACAAGGACCACTCCAATTCTTCATGGACGATGCAGGACGGTTTTGCACAGTGCTACAGAGCGATTGAGGGAGATGCTACGTTGAGTGATTCAATTCACTTCTAGGCTTCGAACGCGGCGTTACAGAGCCCACAAAATATGATGTTGAGTACTGAAGTTGGCGCGTTCGTAGAGGAGATCATAAAATATTCCACGTTCAACCGCGTCGCGGACGTTGTGAAGGGTGTTGCACTCTGGTTGCACTAACGCCGTCGAACCCGAAATTGATCGCGGCACCGCTTGACGCGCTTGTACGTGGGAGAAATAGCCGGCCAATTTTGGCATGGCCTTCGCCAACGACTGCTAAACGCCAGTAAACGCCCTAAACGATACCAAGACAGATACCCCAGCCTTGACGACTTACGACTGTTCCATGGCCGGCTCCAGGTGGGATCCTACTTCCGTCAAGGTCCGTCAGGCTTTTGCTGCGCTTTAAGCTTTACTGGAATTCATTTCCGTGTCGTCAGGCTCTTTTTCGTCTCACTAGCCAGCGTTTGGGTCAGCTACAAGAGAAGAAGGACAGCAAGGCGTCTATAACGCGCAGGGACATAGCGACATTATTACAACAAGGGAACGTCGGTCTTGCTCGAGCCAAGGCACAAAATCTAATACAAGAAGATGGTGTTATACCTTTATCAATGTCATACTCTAGCACTCAACAATGCTATTACAGTTGCCGGAGACTTGCTGGAAATCCTGGAGATGCACATTGGCGTGCTGCTGGAACACTTCGCCGAAATAGACCAGCAGTATGTCAATAGTCCGGTCGTCCTTGAAGCTGCGTCCAGCATAATTTACGCGGGAGGAACGCAAACGGAGTCCAAAGGTTATTCAGCCGCACGCCTACGCCAATCGCTTCTCTAATGATGCAGCTAGAACTGCAAACGGTCCGCGAAATCTTGGTTCAGAGACTGGGAGAGGATTTTGCACGGTCGGCGGTCTTGAATAGTGAGCATCACGTATCCAGTCGTGTTAGTGAACATGAGGCTTCATGGTCGGTATATGTATGTGACTGACGGCACATCCAGGTTGTCCACGCCCTTTCCGCCCCTTCACCAAGTGCCGCCAACCTCGATATGTACCTTCTGAATATTGCGAAACTCTACGGGGTTCAATGGATGCCTGAGCCCCGGCGGCAAGACATGTGCGCCATCCTCCGACTTCACGCTCCGTAGACTCATTTCATACCAGTTTGGTTATCCTCTCAGAAATTCTCGATCCGCATGCATCTTCGGCGGTTGACTTGCCTCGGTTGCGCCAGCTATGTGCACGGGGTATGCGTCTATGTACATCGCAGCAAATCCCACAATAACTTTGACATAGGTATTCCCGATGAACCACCATGGCTTCGGGGTCGTATCTGGAAGTAAGCAGGGAGTGAGCTAAAAACTCCCTTTTTTGACATATTCTCCAGGTTATTTTTTGGAACGTTACCCGTACTCAAAGAGTCATGGTCGCGTGAGGTTGGGCAACAGCGAGAGAGTTACTATGTATGTTCTTCCCTGTTCAATTCAGCAGAAACGTCCTAACAATTCAACACAGGATCTTGTTCGACGATTGCTCAAACCGTTTTCTGACCTTCCACCGCCTACGAAACCCTTGGTACACCTCGACACCTCTCTATTACATGTTTCGAAACAGCTCTCGCGCATTCCAATGAGCCTGTTGATTGGTCTCCAGGAAGAGCCAGAACACCACTCGCTTTGTCCGTTGGACGAGACTGCATCGGATGACCTCAGAATATCCTACGCTAATATCCTGGACACTCGGCTGAAGGAAATTCAAGACAGAGACAAGGATCCCAACTCAGCCCCGATTCCCGAAATTCGTCTCGATACTCCCGAAATATCCATCTCGGCACCAGAGCCAGAAAGTCTTGCCAGTCGAAGACAGGTAATCCCACCAAAAACGCTGATTGTGTCCAATTCACACCATCCCGGTGATGCTCATCCAAGACACCTCTCTGCCTTGTTTCGCATACTCTACTTGCACTCCGTTATCAATCCCGGCAACCATTCTCCCCATCTTCCTGCCTTGCTCGTCCCTTTATATTCAGTTCTTAACCAAGAAGTCGAACTCGAAGATCAGTCACACATTGAAGGTATGCCGATATTTTATCCCTGCTGTCTACATATTAACGGCCCCCAGCTGACACGTTCTGGCTATTCGAGGCAATGATTGGCGAGTTTGCTGAGTTGGAGGACGAAGAAGGCGGGAATTTGTGGATGAGAAAGCTCGGGGAGCGCCTCACTTGGGCAGATCAGGAACTGGCTGAGAATCTGGTGCGCTTCGATATGTACAAATTCCTATAATAGCACGGCTCATCACTTTGCAGCATGCGAAGGGTCTGGACCCTGCTCTGCCTCATTATTCTTAGTGGGGCAATTGGCTACATTCTCCGGTTTTTCTGTACTGACGCAATACTAGTCGCTGGCTTGCCCCCTTACTCACTCAAACTCTCCCCCTGCCCTCCGTCCTTGTTGTTTGGGATGCCTTATTTTCATGCCCCATGCGAGAACGGGACCGAACTCCCAAGCTCGAATATCTTCTTGACATCTGCACCGCTATGCTCATCCGGGCTCGCGCCGCACTCTTCCGGTGAGCCAGTTCCTACAGCCTTAGCATTCCAACGTCATAATGGTCCTTGCTCAGGTTGGGGAAAAGCGGTCAAAGATCGCCTAGTCTGTGGTCGGACGACAGTGGAGGCATGCCCCCTCCCTCGCCCCTGCGTGCCTGGGAGTTGGGCGATGCCTTCGTTGAGGGAATGTCATTACTCCAACTTTATCCTACCGAGGCAGCGGGCGGTATCGACAGGCTGCTACAGACTGCGTCCGATCTCGCTCTGCGCCGACAAGAAGAGGCTAAACTCGCCAAACCCACTAATCTGACCCTAGGAGCTCGGTTGACAACCTCGATGTGGAGAGGCTTTACGAACCAAATGCCGTCTCCAGACGCCTCTCCACCCGATTCGGAACAGGAGGAAGAGGACGATGAGCAGAATGAAGCCGACGACAAACCACAGGATATTGACGGGGGCCTGACTGCTCGCCTGACTACGACAATATGGAGAGGTATTACGAACAAGTCTGCCATGGAACCTCCTCCGACCCCCCTCACTCCCATTTCTCCCATGATGCCGCCTTCTCCAATACGATCACCCTGGCCATCCAGCAAAGATGAAATGTTGGAAGGTCAACCAGAGCGTGAAGCGACTCCAGTGGCGACTACTTTCTGGAATTATGCAGAAAAGCTGAAGGACTCTGATGCAGCCGCTACGATAGCCAAAGTGAGCAGTAACTGGCGTGCGCGCGCGTTGCTTGGCTCGTGGGGGCGGGATTCCAATCCATCTAGTGCGCCTCAAAGCCCGCGGATGGACCTTGCTCCTCAGGATGCATACGTTCGTCGTGCAGATGACGGCCGTCATCAATCGCTTCCGACCATGCATCAGCCCGAACAAATGTATTCTCCCCCAGCACGTCCTGCATTCTTTCGTCCCGTGCGAGATAGCTTCATGGGTCCACCACCTTCACAGCCTCGTCCCGCTTCTCCTCCCACCAGCCCGCCGTGGTCTCCGCAATCGGAAGGCGGTTTTTTGAGTCGGAGCAGAAATCTGCAAGATTCCTTTGCGGCTTTGACTGGGGCAGCGCGAGCGCCTCCTCCTACGGCCTCAAAATCAGGGCCACGCCCGCTGCTGCTCAATTCTGGTTCCTTGATGACCACGCAGTCGCACAGCCGGCCTGGGTCGATATCAGAGGCCGCCGGTCAGTGGCAGCACGTACCTCGTGGACAAGGGCACAGTTTACATCGAGACTCGCAGTCATCGGCTTCGTCATTGTCTCCCTTGGATGCTGCTGGGGGGCGTGGGTGGCGACCGAACCGGTCAGAGTTGAATCCAGACATGAATATACCCAGCCGCAAGGTGGCTTTGAATCGTAGATCTGTGTCTCCAATGGCGCCGATCTCACGAATACGACCAATGTCGGCATCTTCAACAAGCACTTCGCCAGAGAGGGGCATGATGAGTCCTCCGACCAAACTACGCGTTGTGAGTGGTGAAGAAGACAACTCCACTAACGGTACAAAATTCCAAGAACCAACCAACATGCTTGGACTGTCAATCGAGCCGGACGACACGATAGGTTCAGAGGTAACAACTCCCCAACCCAGAAGCCCGGATGCACCACCTAGGAGTCCACGCATCAGGTCAAAGCGCTATGCTTCCCGACCCGCCAACATCCGTACCAGTACTGGTGACCTCGCGGCCCCAAAAATCGTGGCAGAAAGTCAACAGTCAAGCCCGAGTTCCCTGAATGTTGATTGGCCAGAACAGGCCCAGGAGACCACGGCTACGACGCCAAGGGCGAGCACCTTTGACGATGCTTCTCCGGCGACTGGTGGGCGAGCACGTAAAACATCTGTCGACCAAGCGCGGAAGATGTCGGGCGATGGTCATGAACCGCGAGTTCGCAAGGTCTCAGGGGGCCCAAGACAGCGAAAGACGTCTTCCGGAACGATCCGATCCACGGGGAAGAGCCATAGGGATAGTGCGGCTGAGGAAGGGGACGACGAAGGGGGATACGAGGATTTGTTGAGCGCCTACGAAAGTGAAGATGGGGCTCTGCGTTAATTTATATATAATACATTTAGACCCTTCGCTATCAAGGGTGTTCATCCCTCATCGTATAGTAAGGCATTTACGCTTCGATATACTTCGAGGAGTATCTCGAAGTGGGGTAACAAGTTCTGATTCTAATGTCAATGTCAGGTATGGAGGTGGACTATGGATTTCACCTCGAATGCGACATGAACCTGGTAATCTCCGGACTTCGTCAGCTGAATAGCGGCCAGATAGTAGCGAACATTCCATCCGCTCAGTCCCTCATGAATGACAAACTCTTGCAGGGACGCGAAAGGAATGAAGCGACGCGCGATAAATAACGCAGAAAGCCCGGGAAGGCCCCGGTGCGTCTCCAGCTGGATTCCGTGGGAGGGAATGACCACCACCGACTCTTGGACGTTATACTATTCAGATACTTGGACAGAAGGAAGTTGAACGCCAATACCAAAGAGCAGTTGTGAACAACATAAGTAAAATAGATAGGCAACGACGGCGAATAGTCCGCTCAATGCAACATTATTGTCATGAAACTGAGTTACACTTTAGAAAGAAGGCATTGCAGAGGCAAGAACGTACCCGATGCCAAAGAACGGAGACAACAAGCGGGATGAGAGAATAATACCAGCTCCAGAGGCGCCCACTGCCGTCGCGAGCAAGGCGCCGGCTTTGTACACGATATTCTGTGTAGCCTGGACGCGGAAGGACGCGAAATTGGGGGGACACCATTCATGGCGAGAGTTGATCAGTACAGTAACGTAATCGACGCTGCTTGTCTTCAACTCTCACTGCCAGGCTCAAGCAGCTCATATACCCCTTCCCCGGTTCTCGCCCCCGACCTCGCTGGCTCCAGACGCCTGTTCTGCACAAATTATAACAACACGCAGTAGGCAGCGCAACTCGCCTACCTTTCCTTCATATCGCCATGCTCCCCTGCTATATCTTCGGTACTCTCATCATCTTGCGCGCCGTCTCCGGAACCTCAAACAAACATCAAACTTATACCACCTGCAACTGTGGCGACAATCTGCAGGAGCTTCCCGTCGAACCGTTTCCTCCATTTGATAAACCAACATCCACTGTTATGCGCTATAGGACGCAGCAGTCTGTAAATCTCGGCTCTTGGTTTGTACACGAAAACTGGATGACGCCGTCCTTGTTTCAAGAGGCATCCGGGCACAAGGTTTCAGAACTAGACATTGCTTCGGGCTGGAACTGTACAGATTGTGCTCGCCAAGTCCTCGAATCACACTGGGATACCTTCATCACATATTCCGATTTCTCTTACCTATCAAGTATTGGCATCAACACTGTTCGCCTTCCTATTGGATATTGGAGCTTGGGTCCCAGCTTTTGTCAAGGCAGCACACCCTTCTCATCCTACGCCGACGTTTATACCAACTCTTGGGCGTTTGTCGTCCGTGCTATCAATATGGCTGCCGAGGTTGGAATAGGCGTCCTGGTCGATTTGCATGGTGCTGTTGGAAGTCAGAATGGGCAACCTCACTCAGGCATTTCTGACGGGCACACTGGACTCTTCAATGACGAAACAAACGCGGAGAAGACTTTGGCTGTTCTCACTTTTCTCACCGAGCAACTCTCCACCGTTACGAACGTCGTCGGCATTCAAATTCTGAATGAACCCAAGAATGGACCTGAGCTCACTGGCTTCTGTGAGCACCGATCTGTTTCTAACCGAGACTTGGCTCATAGAAGCAGATAGTAGAGCAATCTCTACTTTGAGACAAATCCCCGGCGCTCAAAACTTTCCTTTCTACCTTCACGACGGCTTCGATCTCGAGGAGTTCAGTGACTTTGTGGCAAACAGGACCGATTTCGTTGTTCAAGATCACGTTCGTCCCCGTCTGGGCCGGCCGATACTCGCTAATGCAATTTCCAAATAGCATTCGTACTTCGTGTTCACACCCCAGGATGAAAAAAAGCTTGCATCAGAACACACGAAAGATATTCAATCCCGGATCGCCGACGAACTAGCCAAAGCCTCCGCCAATCAGCATCGGAACCTCGTCGTCGATGAATGGTCTTGTGCTCTCACAACGCAAAGCTTGTCTCGAGAGTCCGACCAAAAGACGGCTCGCCAGAACTTTTGCATGGCACAACTGAATACATACTCGAACGCTACTGCAGGTTGGAGTTTCTGGGCATACAAAACAGAGAACTGCGATAACAATTTCGATTGGTGCTTCACTGCTGCTGTTGGCGATATCCTTCCGTCTGATTTCTCCGATTTCTCGGGTTGCAACTCCCAAAGCTCACCAAGTGGGAAGGTCAGGGACCGAGGCTTGGACCCGTCCAGCCAGCGCGGTAGACGAGACTCGCACAATACGACCGGGGAACAGCGATCGCACGACCGAGGATATACTGACGGTTTTGCTGCCGCTGAATTCTTTTGCTACTATGGGTCGCGACTTGGGTTCATTGGTCAATACATGGACGACACCATCCAAGGTCTTGGTCCCGAAGTCATTGCACCAGGGACCGAATCGTATTACCGGACGGCGTTTACTCGGGGTCTTGCAGATGGGGGGGCTAGCAACAGCTGAGCATAATACATCCTACTGGGAATCCACATACCATTGCAATATGTTAGCCTTTGTATATCCGTTTCCTGTACCACAAATCTGCTATATCCGGGACATCGGCCCGTGCCACGTTATTCGCTTTTGGATTTGACCTCTTTCGACGTCAGACAATGTTCAGCAGTCTTCGCCATTATGCGAGGCTCTTACTTTTTGACTCGCGGTACTTCTGGTGGCTCGCGTCGTTGGCCATCTTGGGCGATTTCTTGCTCTCTCAACTCATAATCCGATTCGTTCCATGTCCGTCCACTTGTCGACTCCCAGCAACCGAAAATGAACCTTTGTAGACACAGAAATTGACTGGGAGACCTACATGGTCCAGACAGAGGTTTACCTGAAGGGCGAATTTGATTATTCACAAATTACGGGACCAACTGGACCGCTGGTGTGAGCCGACAGATGTGCTTTTCGTTCATTCGCTCACAACACTCAGCTATCCCGCTGGTCATTTGCGCATTCACCAGCTTCTCCATACACTTACGGATGCGGGGAAAAACATACAGCTGGCTCAGCAAATATACGGTGTTCTCTACATTGCCTGCCTTACACTGACCTGCACCATCTACTGGCTGGCGGGGGGTGTCCCTAACTGGATCGTCCTACTTTTGCCTCTCAGCAAGCGTCTCCATTCCATATATGTTTTACGACTATTCAACGATTGCTGGGCCGTGATGTTCGTTCAAGCCGCTGTAGTGGCCTATCAGACTGGTTATGATGACATTGGGACGCTGCTGTTCAGGTAGGCAGGCAATTCCACGAGCCATAAACGCGTTGACGGTGAATATATAGCGCTGCGTTGTCCGTTAAAATGTCTATCCTGCTCTATATGCCAGCTCTGCTCGTGTTTCTATTCCGACGCCATGGACCGCTTTCTCTCTTCCGCCATCTGATCACACTGGTCGCATCCAACGCTCTTCTTGCCTTGCCGTTTCTCGAAGAAGACTACTGGGCATATTTGCGTTCCGCATTCGACCTGTCACGAGTCTTCCTGTTCAAATGGACTGTGAATTGGAGAATGCTTGGTGAAGAGATGTTCCTCAATCCGCGATGGGCGAATGGCCTGCTCCTAGGACACGTTTCTTGCTTGGCTGCGTTTGGAATTTTCGTTTGGTTCAAGATGAATAATGGAGTATGGACTGTGCTAAAACGTGCTCTGAAAAGTCCCGAACTCCCTGCCAGTTATGCACCCGTAACAGCAGATTGTGAATATTTTTCTTCTTTCTATAGAACAAGTTTCCTCAACTCCACGTCAGACATTGCAACAGTGTTTTTTCACCGCAAACCTGATAGGCATCCTGTTTGCTCGCTCGCTTCACTACCAGTTCTACTCCTGGTACGCGCAGCAACTCCCGTTCTTAGCTTGGAGAACTCGGTACCCTGTCATTGCAAAGTGAGTGGGATTTAATATGTCTTACACTGTCTGCACTGTCTGATCTTCTCGTAGAATTGCTCTCTTGGCAGCAATCGAGTATTCGTGGAATGTCTTCCCGTCTACATCGATATCCTCCACAGTTCTTCTCGTCGCTAATTCGCTGCTTCTCGCAGGGATATGGACAGGTTATCCTAATGGAATCCAATAATTTATTAATTTAAGTTAATGTCGCGCTGAGCTTGTACATGACTATCCCGAACCCATTCCCAGTACAAACGTGCTCCTGCCTCCGCGAGGGAGTACCAGTACCTTCTCAGCACCGTGGACCTGATACGTCTCGGTATTTGGGATGGCCATCGAACCCATCGTTACTTCCCCGGCAAGAGGCAGCGCAGTGACGGAAATCTTGGGAAGAACGAGTTCCCCATGGTGTAGCGCAATCAAAGTCAGTGGCACACTATAGGTGGCATTGTCCTGAACAAAGTCAGTCCCAGTGCTACCAAGAGAAAGGGAGCAACCACCTTCGCTGCAAAATCACCCCTTTTCCTTCCGCTCACCAGCCATTCACGTACCATTTCTTCGACATCGAATCGCATCATGTAGGCACGCTGAGTATCGTTGACACTCGAACCCCAATGGAACGATGTATGCACAGTGAGAAGGGCAGGAATTGGTTGTCCCGCATAAAGTGATGGTGTGTGTTCAGACCCTATCGGGACGGGAGAAGTGGGAGGCAATAGGCGGATACCAGCTGCAGCAACAATCTGAAGCAAGGTCAAAGTGAACGAGATATGGCAACAAAATTCACCCACATTCATATACGGGACATCGACGGGAATTATGATTTCTCGCCATTTACCTTTGGGAGGATGAGGATGTCGGTGTTCATGCAAGGACTAACGGAAGCATCAATGACGAAACTCGTTGCTTCACTAAGGGCGCAAACCTGTATCACCCGCTTTAGAGGCTCGTCAGCCTCTCCAAGCTCACCAAAGACATCAGGGACGTTGAGCTCTCCTGAGACCCCATACATCTCTACCCATGCACTGTCTTGCTCTAATGCTTCCACAAGTTTGTTGATTAGCTCGACCCTTTCTCCTAGCACATCAGCAGACTGCGCCAAAACCTGGTCAACTGAGGTCTCGATCAAAGCCTCCACTTCTGCAGAAGGATTGAGCATATTTCGGGACACTGAAGCACAACTCTTACCTTCTCGCAGCATGCGATAGCTGATGCGAAATTTGAGAGACTCTCCCACTGCGTACATGTTAGAAGACATCAAGGAGGACGATTTCACCGCCAACCTGGGCCATTCGCAGAATCCAAATAGAACAAGAAATTCGCAGGTTGTGCCGGAGTGACCGTCTGGAATCATCATTAGGGCGGGGACCTAGACCACTGAAAAAGCAGACCGTACCACAACACTTCTCGCTTGGGGCGAACAGGCTACAACTTTCAAACCATCCAAACCACCGTCGGGAAATTGTAGTTGGGCATCCGAAATTCGGACATGTTGGTGACTTGTAGTGGAAACAGTGAACTTGGAGAAGAGTCTGGTATGAATGAGTCATTGCATGGAGATGATCTAGCGACACCAACCGATTGCCACGGAAAAAGTCTTGCACGTTAACGGAGATAGGCAGTGTAGTTGCCACGACTCTTGCGAGATGCAAAGTTCGTGTGATACTGGGCTCCGCGACGGTTATATATTCCACTTCGACATCGACTTTCTGAAGAAAATTAACATATTAAAGAAGGTCAAAAACGGACTCACTATGGCATGGAAAGCCGAAGCATCAGAGTACGGAATCAAAAACTCGAGGTGACTAGCTTCTGACAGGTTCAGAACTGAGATGGAGGAGTCATCCGCTTGGAGCGTGTCTTGGTCAGTATTCCCTGTAAAAGTCAAGTATGAACTAGGTCAGAGAAGGGTCAGAAATACCATCGGTGAGGGCGACTTGAGAGTAGCGGAATGTTACCGAGGGTACATGGAATTTGATGGACGCTTTGGAGATATTGTTCCTTCCGGTTGACACAGCGACGAGGAGCGATGACGGCCTCCCAAGCTCGACTTTGGGGCATATTCAGAGGAGAGCGAGCTATCTGACGCGTAATCACTCACTCGAGTTTGGCTGCTGAAGACGAACATCCATGGCCAAGAGGTCACGAGGTATTCGCACTAACGCAACACTACTTCGACGGCTGAGAGCCTTTCGGCCAGGTACAGGCTTCTTGTGCGCCCACTGTAGAACAAGGTGCGATATTCGAGCCTCCGTGCTGTCTAGAATATATGTACCGGCCGAGGAGGTCTGTGAATGGATCAGTAAGCTATATAAGAACGGCTTCATGTTTCGCACTGGACAAAAAAGGGTGGCCTGAGTTTTCCCGGGAGTGACGCCATCGATGTGCGCTGAAAACCTCAACCTCTCCGAATCCCGTCCTACTAGTGACGCCACGACTTCATCAATAGGTACAACCTTGGCGTTTTGTGAGTGAACTAGACAATAAAAGAGAAAATCACGTTACACAAGGGAGGTTATTGTGGATTACAACGTCAAGGAACGATCCATCCTTGTCGCCAGCGAGTTTAGCGGCTGAAGCCACTTTTATTGAAATAGCAGGGTGTTCAGGGTGGGACAAATCTGAGAATTAACGTTAGCTCGCGCTCTGCCAGCAAACTAATGCCCTACCGGATTCAAGCACGGTAGCTGAGTCCCTCATTGATTGTACTAGACGAGAAACATACTCGACCCGATCGTCCTCGTGCATCAGCAGATCCAGTCCCACAGTATCGACGAAGGTCTTCAGAAATGAAAGTAAGATGTGAATCCATTCCCTGTCCCTGGTTTTGTCCAGCTCTGCGTGCGTGTCCAAAGCGAGAGACAACATCAACGACTCCAATGAAGTCCACATATGTGGTGCATAGTGAGCAGGGAGGGACGTATAGGTTGTCAAGGCGGCCGCTAATCGTCCACGGTGCCTGCCAATCGTCAGTCAATAAGGAACTTGGTATAAGGCGAGCTCCTTACACATCAAGCGCAGCCAAACTTCCATGCAGTTTCAAGGCGAATTTCCGTCGGCCAGCTTTGGCATACATGTCAATGGCTCGATTTGTTATGCCGACGTAAATGTCGTAAAAGGCGTCGCTGGTCTGGAGGCACTGCAAAATGTCTGCACTCGATATTTTTTTGTCGGAAGTGGCAGAACCCGAAGATGACGGCGGATGGTGAGAATTGGAGAAGGGCGGACGGACAGGAAGGTGTCCTATTTTGACGCCAATAACATCCAGCTGAGGAAACTTAGATGAGCAATTGTCAACATGATGAACATACCTGATGACGAGCCAGTTCCAGTAGTTCACCCTTTCCAGCATTGAAAGTGCTGAGCATGGCGCCTTGCAAATTGAGGGCGGCAGCCCAAGTATCACATTGATCGACGACACTGAGGGCTGAAGAATAGATCCATGATTCGACAAAGTATTCAGGCAGGGTCTAAGGGAATGAGCGTCGCCAATATCTAGGACGGGCAACGCACCTCGACTTCAGATAATCGGCGTCCAAACGCCCCAAGAAATGCGGCAGCTTTTTTGCTGACTTCATTGATTCGACCATCAATTTTAGCCAAGAGCGAACATTGCCGAGCGAGGAGGTATATTCGAAAATCAAACACGGATATGGTGTTGGCAAGAATCAGGTCCCGGTACGGTTTCTTGGAGATGGAGAGCAGAGGGGACGAATCGTCGTTGGGAGTCGGAGTAATGAGGGAGCCGAACCAGGAGAGATTTTTCTCCTTGAGGACCTGATAAAACGAGGCCTCCAGCTCATCATACTGAACGAGGGCGTCTTCAAACAGATTGACCCCTTGGAAGGAGCCCGCAAGGCTTTCCTGCCGAACAGAGATGACACGACGCACGCGAACAATGACAAGAGGGCCCACCTTGAGAGTGAAAAAGGTGCAGAAATTCCAGCCGGGCATTTGCCTCTGACTTTCCGATCGCTTGACTTCGTCCTCCCTTTGTGAGATGGCAGAGTCAAACGAACTCAATAATCCATCCTTGAGTTTGTTGAGGAATTCTGCCCACACTGCGGGGTTTTGGGATCCAGCATTCCACGCCAGTTGTACGCATCTGTTGGAGTGATAAGGTGATGAAAGATTGAGGAGCGTAAGACTCACCTATCTCTGCGGTCTGTGTTGAAATCACCCTTCAGCTTGTCTAACACAGAACCCTTCAACTGGAAGAAGTTTCCGCCCTGTGTTCGTGCATCTGGTCGGACAACGTGGAGGATGAGCCACTCTTGATTCTTCCGCGACGAAACGACAGCGTGCCAATCTTTGACCTGACGCTTTATGGTGGTTTTGTAGGTCTCGAGGTCGGCATCCTGGTAGAGTTAAGCTCTCTGCAATGGTTTGTGGATACACGTTAGATACCTCGCAAGTCACAAGGTACATATTGAGGAAAGGCTTTTCAAGAAGAGTAGCCGGAACCTGAGATGCGTGCTCATCGCGCAAGGATTCGAGTGGAACAAGGGAAATGTCAAGTTCTTGGATCGTTCGAATTGGTCGAGACACCGACTTCCAGTGGATGTTGCGTAGTGGAAGTTGGGCAAGAAGTGCAGTGTGTATCTGGTCCCAGCTTCCAGAGGATAGAAATGCCTGTGCCCCGGAATAGGAAACGAGCACGCGTTGGGCAGGTGCCATTCCCTTTGTTTACGCGCCAAACAACCGATATCGGCTCAATTAGGAAGGAGGTTACCTTGAGTGATCTTCTCGCACATAGAAACTGTAATATGTCGATAAACGCGGCCCCTGGTTGCCAGCGTATGTTTGGTATTTATTGAGGCCAGCAATTGGTGAATATACGCAAATTTGGCTGCATCGAACAAAATTGTCGCAAAAAATGGAAATTTCGTTACAACCACTCATAGCCTTATTTTGGCTTCATGGGCCGGCTATAATGTACCTCGGAACGCATTCAGATCAGGGTTTGCATCATCCATATCCATAAACGGCATTCATAACCGGGCTATAAGCTAAGATATTATCAGTAATATATAGCTGCAACCAAATTTCGATGTTGGGGACTACGTAAATCTTGAGCATAGATTCGGCATTTTCTAGTTGGAACATCGCGGAGGCGGCGCGAAGCGCCGCCGACGCTTTGATTCAAAGGAATCAAAAAATAAAATTTGGTCCAGAAAAGGCAAAAAGAAACCGACACCTGTGCGATTCGAACACACGCGGGGAAACCCCAATGCCTACTCAGCTTAATAGCAGGGCATCGCCTTAACCACTCGGCCAAAGTGTCCCACCAGCAGCTTCAAGCAAACAGAGTTTACGCCGGTCATCGCCTAACCAATCCCCGTATCTGTCCAGAGAGCTAGTCAGTTGGATCACAGCCCTTTCTTCTTATGCTCGAATTCCCGATCGGTATTTCTTTGCAATTCCCGAGTGGTGTTTGTAGAAACCACCTCCATACAAAAGGGTTGGCGGTCAGACCAACAGAAGCCCCGAGGACTAAACATACCAGACAGCAGTCATGAGATCCAAGCACCAGCGGTAACCCTCAGAAGTAATTCTTGACGCTGAGAAAAAGGGCCGGAGGGATTCCGAAAGGAAAGCAATAAACGGCGAGGAAGATAGAGATTTCGCGGGAGCTGATGACCGAAGCCGACCAAGGTGCGCAAGGATGCCCTGATACTCTCAGCCCATAGCTTCACCGTAGGTTCCTCGCCCCGCAATTGCTTTCTGCTACGATCGAAAAAATGAGAGCTCGCTTGATTTGATTTCCATGGAGCGCCAACGTCGACGTTGAACAGCGCGGCGAGAGGTGAGGGGTTGGCAATCAAAAGCGGATCTGTGTGGCGCCAAATCAAGAGCGGGGTGTTGTGAGGGTCGACGCAGCGATCAGGGAGGGGGAGGGCAGCGGCCGATAAAGAGCGTGTGCGTCGTCAGTCAGGCGCGCGAAGGGAGAGGAGAGGTCGACGCACCTGTACAGGTACGTCTTCACGAACAACGGCGAATGGGCGCGGATTGCCGAGGTGCAACACGGAGCGGGATGAGATGAGAAGGGGGTGCACGAGCTAACAAGACGTTGACCAGACAGTAGTGACGCGCGTTTGTCGCCAAGGAAGTCGCTGCCGACGCATTCGGGCACCAGAGGGTATGGCGGGGATGCGGGGAGAGCGAGGTTACAGGTGTCGAAGAAAAGCGGCGGGGTTTACGCGCTAAAGGTGGGGGAGCAACGAGTCGGCGGCGTGATCGCAGAGTGCCGCGTGGTGGGAAAAGGGATGGGAGAGGGACATGGTGGTGCGACCAGGTCGAGAAAGACGCTGTTGAAAGGGAAGTGGATGAGAGATAGAACAAAAGAAGACACGCACCTACAGGCGTGTCTATACGCGCTACGTCGCAGGTTCGTCTTGTCGATAAGTAACGAAGAGTGTTTACACTTGAGAATACCCACCGGTATGTCATGTTCTCTCGAAGTCTTGGAAATACCGATCGGTATTTTCATGTGTTGGAGAACGAAGGGAGCCATTGGAGCCGCATATCCCAACACGTCGTCCAACATGACAGACGTAACAAACTCCCGCCGATGGGAGACGAGGCCGGGGTATGCCCAGATATTGCTTCTGTCGCTGTTAACGGTGAGGTGCCTTGGACGGAGATGACCTTCCGGTCGCGACGGCTGTGTCTTTTCGCGCGCAATTCACGCGCCGAGTACGAGACACTAAATCTACCAAGCCGAGTGTGACAGAGCGTGAACGTGCGACATGGTCCAAGGAATACTGCGACTCAGCTGAATTCCACCATAGTGAGGCTAGAGTAGGAACAACGGCTTGCTGCTGACGCTCACCGCTTTGAATTTTGTTCAATACCCTGTCGAGTTTTTCACGCCACGCGGTCCTTGTTTCGGCCAAGCGCTCCTTCAAGCACGTCGGTTTTATCGTCGCTCTCCCGCCACTCTTATTCACCTTGCAGTGCAATCAACTCGACACAATCACAAAATTCATTGCTTACTACTGATACACTGTTCTTTTAACGCTACAGAAGAAATGCTGGGGGAGGCTTGGACAGACTGCTGTTGGACAACTCTGATCCATGTTTACGTTGGATTTCCGGGAACAGCCCCGAAATATGTTTGCGCTGCTCTTCTGGAGAGCCGCGAGTGACACTGGAATACGATTGGGTCCGAGAATAGCTAGGCCGCATGATTGGCAAGATCGAGTCGCGTTCCATCATGGGTGGTGGACGGGAGCAACACTTCATGGCATAAGCGAGACCGCAGGCATAGAATACCACTGCAAGTAGAATTAGAACATTCAAAAAGTCGCATCAAGAGAACGCACATAGAGCTGGAATGACCCAACTCGCGATGAGGATATACGCATTGAGGAGGCGGCAAACGCCTTCCGAATCTGGGTCTAAAATCGCTGAATTTACGGTATTGGCTTCAAAACCTCACTCACTGGATGTTGGACATCGAAACTTGGGATTCCAATACGCAAACGCAATAGCAACACCTACAGAGACATGAAATTCTGACCTCGAGACGGGCAAAACAGCATACCGGTGTGTGCAATCATTAGAAAGAAGAAACGCGCGGCATCTAGCCACTCTCGAAAGGGTAGGACGAGCAATACAAGGAGTACGACCATGGTCATGGCATCAATGAATAGCATGACGGCGATTATTGGGTCTGTAGAATGTGAGCAGAAGTCAATGATCTGGAGACAAACGCACGTTCAGCAGGGTCGGATAGAGTATCCCAGCCAATATACATGTAGACGGATAGCAACACAATCCAAACGAGGCATGTGAAGATAATGAGTGCTGAGTGGCTTGTTAGACGGAGCGAGAGGAATGAGGAAGACGGTGTACAAAACGCAATGGCTCGAGCCTTGAGAAAGAGCAGTGAGGAGATCATTTGAGCGTAAAGGTCGTGGCGGCCAGCGAGGTTGGAGAGTCGTCCGCTCTTCCAGAGAGAGACAGAGATATTTTTGGGGCCATTGTGGCATATAAAGCAATTCGACGCATTGTTCTTTCTCTAACAAAAGCGTGCGAGGACAAAGGAACGGCTTCGCATCAATAGCTCCGGATCATTATGCGCTTCAACTCAACCTTGACCCTACGGCGCGGCCTTGTCTGCTTTTCTATCGCTGCCAATGCGTTCGTCGACTTTCCAATTGCAGGGCTCGCGTCTGATGACTGCAAAATACAGTCTTTGTGCAGGCAGCATCTTCACATTCCCTCTACTTTCCCCAGCCTTGGCCGAACATGTCAAATTATCTCAACCTCAGCTTACCTCCATCGTCCTGGCGTACGTTCAAGACCTACCTCTCTACTGTCTCTCATCTACGCCAGCGGGATGGCCGGCCAATATCCGTGGACGCCTCTGGTCGGCAAGCTCCTCGACAACAGGGGACCGTGGTCTTGCTCACTCATTGCTTCTCTGCTTTTCCCTCTCGCATTGGGTTCTTTCTCTCGCCGAGTACAAGCCATGCTAGACACATCGCATGAACCACCGCAATCAGTTTACCTGCTTATATTCCTCTTTGGTGTAGCAGGTTTTGCGACAGTCTTCTCGTATGTTGTTGCGGGGGCTTTCATGTTTCCATCTAATCGTAATCCTGAAGATACCTGTCGTCGCTCTTTTCTGCCATCAAAACCTTTTCCGAGTACCCGGGGATCGCTGCAGGCACGGTTACGACCCTCTTTGGGCTCTCTCCGCTGTTTCTCTCTTCTCTTGCGTCCGGTTTTTTCACAAATCCAGCTGACAATTCCCTTGACATTGTCGCATTTCTTGGTGCTTTGGCGATTCTGACGGGGATCGTTCATCTCATCGGGGGGTTTAGTTTTCGCACCGAGTCCCTTATTCCCGCGACGGTATCTCACACTCGTGACGACCAAGTCGACGAAACTGCTCCTCTTATACAGTCTACTAGCACAGATACTTTGCAAGATTCCTCTTTGCTTTTGATACGAGACCTTCGTTTTTGGATCTTATTTTTGCTCTTGGCGGTGCTACTTGGTCCTGTGGGTCGAATTCTTCAGTCTCTGAATGATGATTAAAATCCCTCACCAGTGTGAGATGATAATCGCGAACGTTGGATCCGTAGTTCTGTCCCTCCCTTCCGGCTCCAATTCCTCGGGCTCTTCCGCTTCTGCCTCACTGCAAGTGAAAATTCTCGCCATATCCAATACCGTTACGAGGTTGTTTGTCGGGCCCTTGGCGGATTTGGTTTCTCCAGTTTCGTCGTCCACCAGAAGGCATTATATCAGCCGAGTTGTTTTCCTCTTGGGACCGGCAATAGTTCTCGCTCTAACGTTTCTCTGGATGGGTATTGTCGTACACTCACAAGCAGATCTGTGGGCTCTTAGGTGCGGTTGACGATCTCATTCTCTGTGTATTCAATTTCGTGAGCCTAGCGTCGGCACGGGAATTGCATATGGAGCAACATTTACGATATTGTACGCATCGACTGAAATCCATTCTCGTTTCAAACTAAACTTTTCAGGCCAAGCATCATGACTGCGGTCTGGGGCACTCGACACGCTGCCAGAAACTTCGGATTCATCGTCTACGCCCCATTAACGGGAACTGTCATATTTTCCTATCTATACGCACTTGTCTCCAAGCGACATACCCCCGTTGGTGGATTCTGTCAAGGTTTTTCGTGTTGGCAAGCTACATTTTGGATTTGTACGGGGTTGCAAGTTGTGGCAATTTGTTGGAGTCTGATGCTCTGGCGCGGGTGGAAGGGCTTGCTATAGAATGTAGTACTAATTGTGTATTCCCGTAGACTCCCCCAGTATACTTAGGCGCAGGATATTGGGTAGTTGGAAAGACGGGCGGCATCATCGGGCCGCCAAGTCAAAGGAGCTGACGACATACGTTCGACACCCCCTCTTCGATTCCACGAATTTGACCAGCTTCCACCATGGTCTCCGCGTCTAGTGTCGCGCTACACATAGCTGCAATCTCTGCCATGACCTACGGGTAAGTCGCATCCAAAACTTCCGCCGCCTAGAACTCAAGACACTCCCGAAGGTACAACGCGTAAGTTCGTCACTCAATTTGTGTTGTCGAGAAAATTTCACTGTATCTTCAAGTCTACATGGTCTACCTATCAATGCCTGGATAGACACGCAATATGGCGGGCATTTCCAATTCCTCACCATTCAAGGGTACTTTTAGCTGACCACTCCTACGAACCATCCATTCATCTCTTGTCATAGGCTTGCTGTAGCATGGCTTACGATGGTATTTGGCCTCTTGGAAGATATTTTCTCTCTCAAAAGTTTGTTCAAGTGCCAAAATCTATGGCTCCAACTCATCTGAGATCCCTTTTAGCTTTCCGTGCTATCAAGCGAGGGCTGCTAATTGTCGCACTTCCAACAGGTTTGCGCTCCCATTGGAATGGTGTCTATCTTGTGTTTACCCTTACAGCCACCATCGTTTCTTCGATTTACTGGACTCTACTACTCGGCGCACCGCACTTAATTGTCCAGAAAATGCCTGTCGGCTCCGGCGAAACACCTATGATGCTGCCCCTACGGATCGATCTTGCGCTGCATGCTGTTCCCGGTCTTGCTCTTCTGTCCGACTTCATGATCTTTGAGCGTAGATACGGGAGAAACGCCATCCAATTTCTTGCTCCTGCGCTAACCTCTATATGCACACTTTGGTATGGCTGGTGGGTCGAACTTTGCGCCAGCAAAAATGGAACATGTACGTTGGATTGTACTCTGTAGACCCCCGCGCTAAACCCAATCGTCTTCCAGTTCCTTATCCCTTTTTGACGTTGAACCCTTTTGATATTCGTCTGCGTATCTATGCCGCAGCCGGGATTGTAGCCTGTCTTTCGTTCTATACCCTCAATGCTTTGCATCCAAGACCCTAACAGCAGTAATTGAGCTCTTAGAAATATTGTACGAGAAAAGTACAATAGAGTTATTTATTCAATCAACTGTCGGGTCGCATCAAACCGAGCAATCAGCCTCGCGTGATCGCGTTCAAAAATTTCTGGCGCAAAATAGGTTTTCCGCTCGCAGTGATCTTGACACGACCGGTAGTTTCCGATGCTGAGTTCGCACGCGGCAGCTTCTTGACTCAACTCGACTCTCGCGATCGAACTTGCCAAGCTAACTCGAATCGACTTGCTGACCTTGCTCAACGTTGATGCTGACTTCGCTCCAAGAGGGTGCTGAGCCAACGCGTCGAACACTTGTTGATTCAACCCCTCTATTGCATTGCTGACTGAACTGTGTTAGGTGCTGATGTAACGTACCTTTTCCTTCCTGACCCAACTCAGATTCAGCTTGCTGATTCAACTCAACTTTACCGGACTCTGATCTTGATTCGTCCCTGCTTTCTGTTGTTGACACCACTGGTAGCGACAATCTTTTTTCCTGACCCAACCAAGGTTCATCTGACTGATTCAACTCAACCTTTTCGAACTGCAAATGGAACAGCGCTTCCTCATACTCGATCACAATTTTCAATCCCCACAACCATTCGGTTCATTTTGGTTTGTAAAGCTACAGTCGCAATTCATTTGGAATATCCTCAAAAGATACCGATATTCGATGTGTTTCTCCCAAGGCAGCCGCATATCACGACAGTCCGACCAAACCTACGCTCAATCCCACTCGACGGGTCTTGAATCGTCAAGGGTGGTGGGTGCTGCTTGTGAAACTATACATGCTGCTGACAGAGAGATCTCCCAAGTCTCAGCAGTTCAGAGGGATCCAAAATGTGTCATCGACTCTTGCGGCGCAGATTGGATTAATGCAATTCACCCTCCCGTGCCAGGACGGCGGACACTGTCAAGACTGGACGAGGGTGAGCAGAGATATTCGGGTCGACTTGGCAAGCGATTGAGTTCGGAAATGACACTAGTACAGTTCGAGGTCACTGAGTGGGGCATGCATCCGCAAGGTGCTTCTTTAAGTAATCGGATTGCACCATGTATTTGAATTCCATCTGAACCTAATCCTTCTACTCCCAACTTAACTCACTGGATTTTTAAGCCCCATCGCATTAACCTAGTGATACGCTGAAGAGTACAAAGCGAGCAAGCCCCCATCCGCGGAGTATCTGGATAAGCACCCATATTAGAGTTGATACAGCAACAAAAGTTGAGTTAAATCAAGAACAAACAGGTCGGGAAATGCGTAGACATGTCAAGAAGTTGGCTGGGGTTAAATCAGCTCGGGAGGGAGCTGGATCAGGACTCAAAACACGAGTTGAATCAAGAAACAAATGTTGGAGTCGAGTCAGCATCTCAATGCAGGGCGGTCAGCAAATTGAGTGAGCGAAGTCAGCATCGGGATTTCGGGGTTACATCAACAAATCGGCTGGGCTAGGTCAAGAACCCAAAACTAGGGTTACATCAGGTTGCCCGCGAGCTATAAACATACTTTGCATTTCTGGCTGTGACTCTACTGAAATGGCCAACGAACAACCAACGAAACAAAAGCTATGGGGAGGGCGATTCACGGGGAGAACGGACCCCTTGTAATCCCTTTCACTCGATGCCCACTATCACGACGCTGATACTCCGCGCGCAGGATGCACGCATTCAATCAATCTCTGAAGTATGATCAACGAATGCATGCTGAAGACATCAGAGGCTCGATCGCGTATGCTAAAAGTTTGACCTTGGTGGGGATATTGACCAAGGAGGAGGAATCTAAGATCATTGCTGGTCTAACAGCAGTCGGCAAAGAATGGCAAGACGGAGTTGTGAGTTCTTGACTTGATTCCATTTCCACACTCTGAACGAACTATTCTAGTTTGAGGTTAAGGAAGACGATGAGGACATACACACAGCAAACGAACGTCGACTGAGCGAACTCATTGGACCTCTTGGCGGGAAACTACACACAGGGCGGTCTCGAAATGATCAAGTCGCGACTGACATGCGACTGTGGCTGCTCGAACAAGTGGGAGACATCAAGCAGAGCGTCAAAGCCCTTCTTCAAGTTATCGTTGATCGTGCCGACAAAGAAAAAGACATCCTTCTGCCTGGTTACACGCACCTGCAGGTTTGTCGTGGTATTCCTTGTTGCTTCATGATTTGAACCGATCTATCTCGTAGCGGGGTCAACCTATACGATGGTCACATCTCTTGCTTTCTCATGCCACGTCCTTTCGCTACGACCTTGAACGTCTGGAGCAACTCATTCCCCGTGTTTCGGTATTGCCTTTGGGTTCTGGACCTTTGGCAGGGAATCCCTTTTCAGTCGACCGAGAATTTCTGGCCAAAGAACTTGGTTTCAGCTCCATTGCGGAAAACAGCATGTGGGGTGTCGGTGACCGAGATTTCATCGTCGAATTTCTCATGTGGTCAAGCCTCACCATGACCCACATTAGTAGAATGGCGGAGGACTTGATCATATATTCGACTGCTGAATTTGGGTTTGTTACGTTGAGCGACGCCTACAGGTCAGAGATCTCGTCTCTTGAGTTCTGTCTAGCTTACACCATGTGTCATTGTAGCACCGGGTCGAGTGTGATGCCTCAAAAAAAGAACCCGGATTCGCTAGAGCTCCTGCGAGGCAAGACTGGCCGGATTTTTGGAAACGTAGGTATGAATTTTCTTCGCTAAGCCAGTCTCTGATTCGCCTTGGAGATGGCTGGCTTTGTGATGACGCTCAAGGGTCTGCCATCAACCTACAATAAAGATTTGCAAGAAGATAAGGAGCCCTTGTTCGACTCGGTTGATAATGTTTCCGCCTCTCTGAAAATTACTGAAGGCGTGATTGCCACCATGGATGTATGTCAATACCAAGCGTTGTGATGAATGCAAAAACTGAATTTAACAGGTTCATGCCGACAAAATGCGTAAAGCCTTGACAATGGATGTCCTTGCAACCGATCTGGCGGATTATCTCGTCCGCAAAGGGGTACGCGTTCATTCGATGTCCCCTTTCCTTTCTGATTCCATAAAATAGATGCCCTTCCGCGAGACCCATCATGTCTCGGGTAGGGCAGTTGCCCTTGCTGAGGCCCGCAAGTGCCAGCTCAACGAGCTAACAATTGCGGATTTCAAGAGTTTAAATGAAAATTTCTCCGAGGACGTGCACAGCGTCTTCGACTTTGAAGCCAGCGTAGAACGACGAAATGCTATCGGAGGGCCGAGCAAAGAGATGATTGAGCGGCAAGTGTCGGTCCTGCGTAAGGTGCTCAGCAACCATTAGCCGAGGTGACTTTGGGAAAAATGTATAGCTCATAAATGTTAGAGATCGAATATGGAAGCGCTCAATTTTCCGGTCTGTGCGACTGTGTGTCATGTTGGATGAGACCACTGAAATTCAGCCTCACTCCAGTAGGGCCCCAATTTTTGAACACTCTGCTTGTAAGGCAATATGTCACTCTCATTCTGAATCCTGCTGGACGTAGCTACTGAACGGCACTGCGCGATGGAAGGATGTGCGCCGTGCGGGCATTATTGTTGCGACATCATCCATGTCTTGCGGAGATCAGTGACGGATGTGACCCGCATCTGTGACACTCTCCACAGCCCCTTCTTTCCACCTCGCCAGCCTTTAGCTTTAATACCAAACCTTCATACCCACATCTTAGTCTTTTCCTACTAATCTCACTTTCAACATGGCTAGAGACAGATTAGCGGCTATGAGGGTAAGATTTTTACTCCAACCCATACTCTGGCAATTCCAAACTCGTCTCATTATCGTCTGTTTGCCTAGGCGCAACAAGGAGGGAACAACCCCAGCTCGTATGTCGCCCAAGTCCTCTTCTTTCTTTCCCTGAATTTCTGGCGTATTGCAGCAACTCCTATCCGACGCAGGCGTCTGGAGGTGGCGGCGGCTATGGCGGCGGTTACGGTGGTGGTGGTGGTGGGGGAGGCGGGGGAGGCTACCAACCTCGTGTGAGGCAGAACCCTTACGCCCAGCAAGATGACCGCACCTACGAAATGTCGGATGTCAACGTCTCCGCTCAAATGGCGCCCATGGGAGGCGGAGGCGACAGCATGTCCTCCTTCTACACCGAGGTAAGCTGTTGGCACCAGCGGCCTCTAGTCATGGCTAACGGCTATGTGACTAGATTTCTTCCCTCCAAGACAGCCTAAAAACCTTCAACGACAACGTCGCCCGTATAGGCGATCTCCATTCGCGGTCTCTCAATAACACAGACGACAATGCAGCGCAACGAAATGCCGCTCAACTTGATGAACTCGTGGAAGACACCAGCGCTCTCAGCGCAACGCTCAAACGCCGCATCAAGGCACTGGAAAAGCAAGGGGGTTCTGGCCGTGATGGCCAAATTCGCAAACAACAGGTACGAGGTCACAAGTCGACATTACTGTCCTAATCTCATGTCCTGTAGACCGCCCTGGTCAAGTCCAAGTTTGTGGAGGCAATTCAGAACTATCAGACCGTCGAACAACAGTACCGCTCGAGGTATAAGCAACGAATGGAACGGCAGTTCAAGATCGGTGAGCTTCTGTCGGGAGGCCCGGTCAGTACATTGATCGTCCCCAGTCAAACCCGACGCATCACCTGAAGAAGTCCGGGCCGTGGTTAACGATGAAAACAATGGACAAATCTTCAGTCAAGCTGTTCGTGAACACACGTCCTTACTGTTCACTTTCACTGAGACATTTTTCGTAGCTGATGAACTCGAACCGATACGGCGAGTCAAGAGCGGCCTATCGCGAGGTCCAGGAGCGCCACGAAGACATCAAGCGGATAGAGAAAACCCTCGGGGAATTGGCTCAGCTTTTTAACGACGTCAGTCCATAGTTCCTCCTGTGGTATTTGCGCTCATTCTAATTCGCTGTCTCAGATGAGCGTTCTTGTGGAACAACAAGACGAAACAATTCAGGTCATTGAAACGCAAGCTGCAGGAGTTGAGAAAGACACCGAAGTCGGGTATGGAGTCCGATTTGTCCGCGTCACATTATATTTACGCCGCGAACAGCCTTCAATACACCGAGAAGGCAGTGGAGTCGGCACGGTCTGCGCGTAAAAAGCGATGGATCTGTTTCTTCATCTGCATTATCCTGCTCATCATTATCGCTGTTGTGGTGGTGGTCGTGATCAAGCAAAATCAAAAATGAAAGGCGAGACGCAACCTACCACTATCTACTATTTGGACTGTTCGTATTTATTCGGCAACGCATACATTTATGACTATGATACCTTGGGTTTCCTAATTTCGCGACTCTCGTTCACCCTGATTTCAATGACATACCCTCATTTCATTCATCGGAAAGATTTAAGGACAACGGTTGCGGTGTTTGAGAAATCGGGAGAACCAGGTGGAATCTTGTCTCTGACCGGGGACCGGGCCGGATTAATCCGAAAGGACGCGCGGCCTCCTGCACTGCTACTTTGTTTCTCTTCCTTCCACCACCACCTCACTCATCTACCCCCCTCGTGCGTGGCACACACCTCCACCTTTCATCAAACTCATAGCATTCTAACCCAGTCCACCTCCATGCCTGCCAAGAAACGTTGCCAATTCCAGGCCAACACTGACGAACAGTGCAACTCTGCTGCCCTGCGCATAGTCGGGCAATGCGCTTTATGCCGGGCTCAGTTTTGCGGCGATGTAAGCCGCCTTTGTTACTGCTAGCTATATTCAAGTGGCTGACTAACTGTTCGTGTGCAGCACCGAATGCCGGAGCACCACTCGTGCAACGCTTTGGAAGATTGCAAGCAGCAGGCCTTCAATCGTTCGTCTTTTATCTCCGTTTGCGGCGTTAGAGACATGGTACTAACCGGGTGTACTGTTTGCAGGTAACAAGACAAAACTGGAGGCGGAGAGGACAGTAGCGAGTAAGATGGCGACCGCTTAATGCCCGTCTACGACTACGACCGACGGTTTCTCCAACCGTTTACGACCTTCACCTTCTCGTCTCTTGCACGCCATCCACTCCGCGTCCTCCATCCATAATTCCGCATCGCTATTTTGGCATCACTATTCCGACTCCGGACTTTACGAACTATAGTCGTACTCTGGGCTATTGTATAGACACTATATATTATAATAACATCTTCCGCTTGTATACACGACTCGCGCCACGCGGACGCCATGAGCCTTTGTCGTGCCAGTGGAGACTCTACGACGGTGGTGTGTGATGTAATCGTTTCCTTCCGTCCCCGCATCCGAATACGGCCGAATTGTAGCATCTGATTCTCTCCATTTTTTTTGCCAGGTACGTTCTTGAGCGGTTTTTGCAGGGGCCGGATACATTTCCACAATCCCCTTTCTTTCCTACCTTTCCTTTCAACCCTCACCACTCTCCGCTTTCTAAACACTGTCTGATCTACATGGCCGACAGAATCAAACAACTTGCAAATCATATGGCTGCGACCGCAGGCAGGCTGCCTTGCAGTTCGTTTCTGTCTCTCCAGTGTATTGATTATCCGCAGAACTATGGCAGAGCGTTCCCCTCGCCCCGCCCGATAGGTGAGTTGGCTTTGTGGTTGTGACTAGATCTGCAATATCGATGGCTGTGGTTCCAGCATCTTCAAGCTTACTGCGGCCTACAAAGAGGATACGTTTGAGAAGAAGATTAATCTTGGCGTTGGCGCGTATCGTGACGACGATAACAAGCCCTGGATCTTGCCCGTGGTCAAAGAGGTATGTTCATTACCATGCTTCCAACAGAAATATATTCAACCGAACAGGCAACTCGTGTCCTCTTGAGCGACGAAACCCTCGACCATGAATACCTTCCTATCACTGGGCTCCCTGAATTTACGGTCGGCGCTGCGAAGCTCATCCTCAGCCCCAGTTCCCCTGCTATTACAGAGGAACGAGTAGCAAGTGTCCAGACAATCTCTGGAACCGGCGCGAACCATCTGGGCGCGTTGTTCCTATCAAAATTCTACCAATGGGGCACCAACCAGAAGAAGGTTTATGTGAGCAATCCGACTTGGGGTAAGCACCTCTCTTGAATACGCAGAGTACAAGTCCCGATTGTTCAATAGCTAACCACCACGCCATCTTCAAAAATGTCGGTATCGAGCCCGTGGATTACCCCTACTACGATCCCAAGACCATTGGCCTCGACTTTGCTGGATTCATCGGCGCGTTGAAGGCGGCGCCAGAGCGTTCAGTGTTTTTGCTTCATGCGTGCGCGCATAATCCGACGGGTGTAGATCCCACGCAAGAACAGTGGACCACCATTGCGGAGACGATGCTTGAAAAGAAGCACTACGCGTTTATCGACTGTGCGTACCAAGGCTTCGCGAGCGGAGACCTGGACAAGGATGCTTGGGCCGTGCGGTTCTTTGTGGAGAAGGGTGTGACCATGCTTGTTTGCCAGGTTGAGAGCCTCATCTCCGAGATACGTCAGTCAAAGATTAATTGCAGTTTTAGAGCTTTGCAAAGAACGCCGGATTGTATGGGGAGCGTGTCGGAGCGCTCCATGTTGTTTCGCCGAACAAGGAGACGTCTGCCAAAGTGAAAAGCCAGCTTTCGGTGCTGTCACGCAGTGAGATCAGCAACCCTCCCACGCATGGTGCTCGAATTGTGAGTACACCATCGCGAGTTCCGCAATAGACCATGTTGACATGTTGTAGGTGTCAATGATCTTGAACGATCCGGGCATGTTTGAAGCGTGGACGCGGGACATTCAAACGATGGCGGGGCGCATTATTGATATGCGTAAAGAGCTGTTCCGTTTGCTGACAGAAGAGCTGCACACGCCGGGGAACTGGGATCACATTACGAACCAAATTGGAATGTTCAGGTATGTACCAAGAACGCCGCAGTTGCTGTGATACCGGCCGGCTTATGAATGTGTGCAGTTTTACTGGGATCAGTCCCGCACAAAGCAAGGCGCTGATTGACGAGGCGCACGTCTACCTGACAGGGAACGGGCGAATCTCGATGGCTGGATTGAACACGAAGAACATTCGATACTTTGCAGAGAGTCTGGACGCGGTCGTGCGCAAGTACTGAGGTTGACGGCGCCGAGCTCTAGCAACCATAAATAGAATTCATATAGAAATGACGTAGTGGTCGCCGTGCCTGACAGTGTGTGGACCAACGTAGACGATGCGAGGGCTGAACCAGTGAAAACCACGAAGACGGTGGACGCGCAGTGAGATTGAAAGATTGAGAGAAGCTTGAAAGGTGTCGGAAGGACGTGGTAAGAGGTTGGAAGAAATTGGAAGGTATTGTCGTCATTGGTTTGGCAGGGAAGGCAAATTGAGAGCCAAACACGAAGTTAGCCGACCAGTGTTAGGTTATTCGTTGGCTTACCCAACGGTTACTCTACTTGGAAGCCAACGAGCAACTCTGTAATTCTGGCGGCTCCATCCTCTACTTGTCCACCCACTCTGGCACCATTTCTGCTCGTTGCTCCCTCTGTGCTTTCTCCCCTTCCCTCGCGTCCCGCCGTGCTTGCTGGGTTCACCTCTGGATCTCCCCCTCGTTCCGCTCTCTATCGTGCCCTGCACTTTGCCACTAACCTCTGCGATTCCTGTCTTTTTTATGTCCAAGGAATTCACCCCCCTCACGGCGTCCATATCTAATCTTGCGTCATCTTGCCGCCCCGTTGGCTCGTGTTCAACAGCCCTTCAATGAAAAGTCGGTCACGATTTTCGCTTCTCTCCCATTCCAGCACTAACATGGGCGTAATAGTGTCTATTCTCTCTTCGAATCCAGAAGAGAATGCCCGCCGCTCTCAGACTACAGCACAGACTACCCAGTCTCCCCCAAATTATATCGCTCTTCCCCCAACCATATTCAATCCCTCGTCCCTGTCTTCAGCTTCCCCGTCACGCGCAATGGACGACCCATTTCTAAGCCCCATGTATTCCCCAGGACTCGAGATGTATCATACTGCACCTTCCACCCCAATCGCCTCGCCGCTGATCGAGGTCCCATCATTGGCCGCACACCAGGCAGCTGTAACTAACCTCCACATTTCCATCCCCCCGCCTGTGCCCCCGCAAATTAGTGCCAATGACTTGCCCGTCGAAGATGCTTTTCCGACGGGAGAGATACCTGTCGATCTGGTCGACGACGAAGGCCTGAGTGCCCTCGAGAAGATCTATCTCTTCGCACGCAGTCAATCCGTTTTCCACAGGTTGTACATCGTTCATGCCCTTCCGTCATTTCTGCAGCAGGTCACACCACAAGAGGCTATAGAATATGTTCTTCCCCTCGTTCCCTGTCTAGCGATGGATGAAGGCAGGTTTTTTTCGCTTTCCTCTCGGTTCGGCCACTCACTCTTGGATCTTTTAGACGAACGGGTCAAAGAGGCGCTTGTCGCGGAACTTGTTCCCGTCATTTGGTGGTTTTTTACAGTGGGTCGTTTTTCGCGCATGTTCGCATGTCCCTCTCAAAGTAATTTCTCAGAATTGCCAAGTCATCCCGGACGATTTGACATTAGAAGAAACCGTTTACTCGTCTTCCACAACGAGCACGATATCTGTGCAAGCATTTACACCCATTCTAGGCACCCTCCTGCTAAACAGCAATGTGGGCGGCGCTGCAAGATACGTGGTAGTGAATCTTTTGGCTCGGATCAGGAAGCTCAATGGTGGAGAGTCTGGTGTTTCCTCTACACCGTCAACGGCAGCCCCTGTTCTTAGACCTGGAGACCGAAAGCCAGACGAAGAGGCTGTTCCAATTGGACTCTTTGGACGAGAGGAAAGACTCATGTTCGAGCATGAGCTTTTGCAACAGGTCGTTATCGGTATGGGAAGACTCGATGTCGACACTGAAGATGACGTCGATTTGTATGGGGGGCATGTGCGGCAAACGTCCGCCGAAGATAATTTGACTCGGCAACCACCCGGTGACAATTTGGTTCAACTCACCACGACTCTGGATGAGGAATCTCCTGGGGAACCTCGCGTCACCTCTCCCACCGATCCAGAGAAGCGTGACGAAATCCAGACAGTGAGCGAGAATGTGAATCCATATTTTCCGGTTCTACCATATCCCTCTGTCCCTTCACCTGGCAGCTCTAATGCTTCCACTCCCCCAATTTTGACCGACACCTCTTCATCATCGTCCTCGTCTTCTGGGTCTCCGGCAAATTCCTTGGGTAATACGAGCGCGCATTCGTCCCCTTCATCGAATCTAGCATCACCCGGGCTTCGAAGGCAATCTGGTCAACGACACACATCCCCCCGACATTCCAATGTTTCCTCCCCTCAAGTGTCCCCAAGAGCCGAAATTCCAGGTTCAACTACGTCCCGACGAAGTTTATCTCGGGCGTCTAGTGCGTCTAGTGACAACGAACACACTGGGACAGAAGGGACGGACGACTCCGAAGGCGATCAAGCCTCTGTTGGAAGACTCTCTAGCATGAGCTTGATGGCCGCAGTCACCGCTAGCGGTACGTTTTATTTATTTCTACACGGTCGTCGCGCTCCATTTTCTGACTCAACGCAGGAGGATGCGCCGATGAGAACACTCAGCGCGCTTTCGTGAGGGAGGTTGAACGCGTCAGCCACGACCCTGTCTACTGGGTTCGGCGAGAGGCCTCTTATGCCCTCGGTGCACTCGCGAAGGTGGTTCCTGATGAGGTCGTGGTATTATCACTGGTATAGTCTCCAACGTCCCCAGGAAATGTGTATTCCGATCCACTGAGATTTGACACAGGTTCCTTTGTTTGACTCCCTGCGCCGAGATTCGCAGTCACATGTAAGGCATTCTGCCTTGTACGCCCTTCCAGGGATACTCTCGCGACTGAGTGCAACACAACGACGAAGCCTGGCGCTCGATACCATTATACCGTTGTCCACTGACGAGTCGCAACCAGTTCGGTCCGGCGTACTGGAAGCATTGGGCGAAGTCATCTATACTTTTCACGAGGACATTGGGGGCCCCCCGAAGGAGCTCGTCCATCTGTTTCTGGGGCGAAGAGAGGATCGGCGGGTCCGAGACGGGCAACAGACCGCGCAAAATCGAGAGCAAGTCCTCGATTCGTTGTTTGGGCGACGTCCTTTACCCCAACGGTCAGCTTCGTCCACGACAGACACTCCATTAACGTCATTCTACACGGACCCTGCCCGGCCCTTAATATGTGCGTTCAACTACCCAGCTGTGGCTCTGACGCTTGGGCGCGCGCGCTGGAGCGAACTGAGGGAGACGTATCTAGAAATCGCGGAAAATAGGGAGGTGGCCGTAAGGCGGACGCTTGCAGCTAGCTTGGGTGAACTAGCTAAAATCGTAGGCGCGGACAACGCAGAGCAGGATTTATTGGGTGTGTGGTGGGATGCGGTGAGGGCAGAAGATGACCAAATTCGGGAGAAGGCGCTCGAGTGCGTAGAGGTTTTTGTGACCACTCTCGGCCAGGAATCCCGGGTAGCAGTTGTTAGCGGACTGCTCACCATCTGGCGAGACGGTGTTTTCCGGGGTTGGAGAGAACGAAAAGGGGTCACAGATGCACTGAGTACCCTTGCAGACTTGGTGCGACGCGACATTCCTGATGTTGTACGTGGTTTGCTCAGGCAAGCCTTGGAGGACAATGTGGCAGCTGTACGCGAAGCTGCCATTTCAGCTGTAAGTTGGGTTCTGATCGTGTGCTCGGCGCTAATAGTGTTGTGCAGCTTCCTCGCCTCTGGAGCATGTTTGTAGACTCCCCAGTAGACCTGACAGAGCTTCGCGAAAGTATCCGGACATTGGCACGGTCCGAATTATACCGGCGAAGGATGACGTACGTTCAGTCGTGTTTTCTGCTCTCGAGGACGATGTGTTGACGCCAACGCACAGGTTTGTTGCATGTTTACAGGCGCTCGTTGTCGAGGCACTCACTGGCAAACCCTTCGTTCCATTCGAGGACGACCTCTGGTCTGCACTCTCCGAGTTGGCTGATGATGCGGTGGTCGGCGTTCGAATAGGTGTTGCTCGCTTGGCCCAAATCGCCTCAGGTTCGTTGATTGTCACGCCCCAGTTCCGGAAATCTCTCATTTTCTTGTTTCGCAGAGCGATTGCAAAGCTCTCGTCCACAGCCCCTGCTAGATCTCATCCGCCATCTGTCTTTGGATGTCTCGCAAGACGTACGGTCGTATGTCACGGAGTCTTTGAAAGCCGTGACGGGACTCAAGCAACCTGCCACCGCGACGACTGCGCAGCTGCCCGGAATACGGTCGCCTCGTCGTCCATCCTTCGCTACCTTTTCGCGGCCACCCGCTCATGCAGCTCCTCGTATGTTCCCCGGAGCATCACTACCCACAGACAGTTTTAACGATGAGATCAGAAGGGGATTGACGAAATCCGCATCGGATGAAGGGGAAGAAATCAACTCATCGCTCGGCATAGCGAGCACGCCGGAAGAGGACACTTTTGCCCGTCCAGCGCGGAAGAACCCCGAAGGTTCTGCGGAGCTCCTCAGCGAGTCGTTTTCAAAAAAAAGTGACTCCTGTTCCTGGATAGAGGGCTCAGGGCAGAGTAGAGGATATGCTGGATATACCTTAGTTGCAGCAGTGTTGCAAACGCATCTACTACATATTATTCCTGAGATTACTAGATGTGGACGGAAAGGCACGGCCGCCAAATATATCCTACTCCGAGTTCGGAACTTTAGCATCTGGAGGGTGGCAGCATGCTGTCCTGGTTCCTTACCCGAGCGCCCACACACAGTTTCGTCTGGGGTGGAACCCTCCGCCACACGCGTTATAACATCTGCACCGTCGACCGGTACCAACGATCCTTGACGTCTCTGTGCTGCATATGAATTTCCTGGTCACTGCCCGATATCTGGTATTCGGTACGCGCCCCACCTCGTTGATTCGACCGCAGCATTGTCAGTCCATTTCTAGCTATCTTCATTGTGTGCAACGCGGTTCTGGCCTCTGTCGCTGTTTGGAATGCTAGCCTCATACCCTCTTCCACCAGAGACGGTAAGCGAAATATTTGATCTCATGTATCGTGCTTAAGTTGTTACTCACGTCCCGCTTGAGCTCGCATCGACACATATCTGACTGTGGTTGGGGCACTGGGTTTAGCGACTTCTTTCGGAATGTAGGCTCATCTTCCGCTGTGTCTTCTTCCAGCTCATCTGTCGAAGAATATTTGTCGAGCTTCTTCGAAGAAATGCCTTTACTTCGCGTATCTGGTTTGAAATCCTATTTTTTTCGACGTTTTTTGCACTGGACCTCGGTACATCCCTGTCTCTTATTCTTCTGGCCGGCGTTGATAATAATACAGGTGGTGCCGCCGTGTTATCCGCTCTGGCTTTGAATGATATGTGCAAGGCACCAACTCCAAGTGTGTTGGATCTATATCCTTTCATTTTTGTCGCTATAACTGAAGCTCATGCATTGCTTTCGAAGGCCAGCGATCACTTTCACCTGGACCTTGCCCTTCTTCTCGAGTTTTAATGGGATTTACTTGGTTGTGCGCCTTGATCCGTAAGTGAATTCTGTCATTCGTACCTCTCGGATGCAGGACTCATATCTCAAAGTGCTGATGTATCTCATCTGCGTCTTCACATTACTTATCGTCAATTGGAATAACGAAACTGTGCCCCGCATTTGGGAATGCACTGTCCACAATTTTCCACCATTGGCACCCCGACGTTCAAACGCGACGGTCTCGACTTTTTCACCGCGTTTTGCGCAGGATAAAATGGTGGATGTCGCTTCTACGGCCCCTCAACGGCCGACAACTGTCCCGTCTGCGCTGTACACTTTACGTTCACTTGGACTGGGCTCCCAATACCAGTTCGAGTACTTCCAGCCACCATCCAGTCGTCGCGATTCTCTTCCTACCCAAGCACCCGCCAGCTCCACATCCCCAGGAAATTATCTTCACAGGAATCCCAGTAATTCGGGGAATGTGCAGGCTGCTGTGGCGCTCTATCCGCAGTTCATCTCCTCGGCGCACGTATCACATCTACCGCCTGCAGCGGTGCCGCCAGGTCCCACTACACAGACGTTTCATCCCCAACCAATAGCTCAGTCTCCGCCTCCATTGGGAGACTGGCCAAGGGCCGATGCCCCTTTGCGTATCAAGCGCAAACGTCCTCCGCAACTCCAATTGTCACAAGAGCCGGCAGTGGATCCGCCACCACCGCGGCCGATGGGGCCTCGCACGCGAACTGTGCCGGTGAATGCGGCGGCGCGTCCGCCAGCGTTTGACTTGTCTTTAACAAGTGCGCCGAGGGATCTGAATCGCGACTGCTTTAGCTGAAGACAAGCTCTGGTTCTGGATCTGCTTCCCAACTGCAACACTGTGTATTTCTACTGTACTACTTTGTATGATATCTGGTTCAACATGTCGATTTCGGGCTATGTTTTTTTGAGGATGCTCTTTTGTTACGTCACCGCCAATTCCTTTTCCGGGTGAAGGCGCTATACCGTTACGTAACACAGCGTTGTGTCTCTTTCGAGCAACCTTTGTTTTCTGGCTCTTCCTTCTACTTATGCCAAAGCGTTTCCAGAGCTCGGGGGCTTCTGGCCGAAATGCGCAACTGATGCATAGTGCTGCTCTTTGCTTTGTTGGGACGTAATAATGGCTTTGACATCCAACCATTGTTGTAAAAGTCTATTGTTCTCCAGCTGCGTTATAAGCGAATGCACTTTTATCTGGTCTGCCTTCCGCTGCCACAGGTGGCACGTATTCTACACCCTCTTACTTCCCCTCTTACACGTCGACGACCGCCACAACTGCAATGCGCTCCAATCCTTACAACATCGCACGACTCATTGTATTATGTGCGTGTGCGGCCTCGCATTCCCCAAGTCGACTCACCAACACTTGGAATTCTAGCTCTGCAAGTTCATTTACATGTTCTTGTTGTTCTTGCCGCGTCGTGGAACGTGAATGTCACGCTTGCCGCCGGGCAATCTCGTACGCTTACTTGCCATCCTCAAATTCCTAGTCCTGACGCGTGCCCCTCAGTGCCTGCTGCTGCTCTATGTCTCCTTATTACGAGTCTCGCTTTCATTATTTCAATGTCTATGCGCGGCCTTCTATGTTGTCTCAAGAATCCTTCCGCCTTCCTCACCTCTCTCAAATTCGAGTCAGGTTTGTTAGCTGTGCTGTTTGTTTTTCAGTTTGGTGAGTAGCGGCAAGCCATGCCTTCGTCCTTAGCTCACATTCCCCAGCCGCGACTATTGGTACGACGGTTCATGTTCTACCTGCGGAAAGTGGTCGGTTAATCGTCTATCTCAACTGTATCTTTGCTGATTGTACATCACGCAGCAGCGGTTATATCCGCTTCGCATGACCTTCTCGTCGCAGCTGCCTGGATGACGACGGTCATAGGTACGGTTGCATCTTGGTTCGACGCTTTTTCTCAAAACTGACCCTTTTCTCTAGCCGGGGTGTTCCTCGGCGGTCTCATTCGAGCCATCATGCTCCATAAACCTTTGTTCCCTGAAATCTGGTCAGTCCCAGCGGCGTCAGTGGACTGGTTCGTCGATCGACAGCTCGACGCTAACAGTATGCAAAATGACTCGTGGACGCGCTATATTGGGGACATTGAATCTTCTGCAATCCGGAAACAGCGATTCGGAAAACTCCAGGATTGCGAAACGAACCTGACATCCCACTCGACACCTTTTGCTGAAAAAGCTCCCTGGGCACATGACATTCGCCGCGGTGTCGATGAACCATTCGCATGTAAAGCGGAGTCCGATGCCACCCCGCAATCCAGTCCTTCAATGCTCAAGTTGAACGCTGCGCTGCCCCCACTCCCGCTACGTGTGGAATCGAAAGCAAAATCTGCTGGCTCGCGATTCATTGAGCGGTTTCGGGATTCCCATGTCCCCGTGCGGACTGCGCAGACACCTTTTCCTTCTGGTGTAGCTGACCATAATCAACCCATCCCCCTGCCCCGCCGGTCGGAGTGGGTACGTGCGGACGTCCACGAAACATGATACGTTAACGACCAAGTCACGACGACCTTAACGAATGGACTCGCAAATTCTTGTAGCGTTAGCAATCTTGTAACTGTGTACCTCAATCAATCAACTAATAATGTTTACCTGTTTCCTCGAGCAATATGCTCGTAGGGTTGCACGTTTCTTCAAGGTGCTTCGCGTGTAGGTGCGTTTTCCGCCTCGAGAGATCTTTTACGTTAACCGTCAAAATCGGGGGGGAGCTGAAACATGAATCCGTGTCCTTGGAGGGTGAGTACACGCTTTACCTACCAAATTCCGGAATCTATGGTGCTGTCGCAGAGTGCAATGAGACTCCATGTCGCCTCTAGCACCAACTTCGTTGCCGAGGTTCTCCCACTGTCAACTTCTTCCTGTTTCAATTTGAATCTGATGCTATCGCTAAAATACTTGTCTAATTTCCGACCTCTGCGGGGCAAACCCCTTGAAGATCCCACAAAGATCCCATTTGTTTCCCCAGACTCACAATCTCAACCTGCTTTGAACGCTTGACCACGTACTGATGCTCTCCCAACCGATTTTCATCCCCATCGTTGGCTTCATACTCACCTGCGTTGTTGTACATCGAAGCTGGTACTCGCGCGCTTTACCCTTACCCCCTGGGCCCCCAAGCTGGCCTATCGTCGGTGTTGCTCTTCGCCACCCGAAACTCGAATTTTGGAGGACGTACGCTGCGTGGGGAAGCCAATACGGTCTCTGCGATTCATATCTAAAACCCTAACTTCTGTTCATGACTTTTTCCTCAGGCGCTGGTGGACTGCTTTCATTTCATATTTTTGGACGACGCTTGATAGTCCTCAACTCCGCTGTTGATGCCATAAACCTATTCAGCAAACGCAGCGCAATTTACTCTGACAGGCCCTTGGCAACGATGTCTGGTGAATCCATAGTTTCTCGGTAAAGCTGTGATGCCCTCTTATCATGGCACGAAAGGCCGTCTCATGCGCCGGGAGAAGAGCATATTTTGCTGGTAAGCTGAACATCCGTAATGTATCACATATCACCTCATGCTCGACGTGTAGCTCTTATAATGACAGGCTTAGGGCGTACCGGAGGCTAATGCACCAGTCATTCAATCCTACCGCTTCGCAAACATTCTGGGAAATGGAAGAAAAAGAGGCTGCAATGCTCGTGGATAGGCCAGCAGTCCTGTCTTCGACGCCTTCTCTTACTGACGGTCGATGCAGTATCGTCACGTCGCCTGAAAGACTTGTCGAGCACCTTAGAAAGTTTGTGGTGAGTTGCTTCCTGGTATGCGTTGATCGAGACAAGACAGAAACGCGGCCGCCGTCATCATGAAAATTGCCTACGGCTATCCAGTAACCCGCAACGATGACCACTTTGTGCTACTCGCGGAAGAAGGTAAAACGGTCGGTGATCTATCCAGTAAAATTGACAGACATACACAGGGATCAAAATAGCCTCTATGGCTAGCGCGCCGGGCAAGTGGCTGGTGGACTCCTTCCCTTGGCGTCAGTAATTGTTCAGTCTTGGCAAACACAACTAATTATAGTAGTACGATTTCTTCCCGATTGGTTTCCCGGGGCCGACTTCAAAGTCAAGGCACAAAAATGGAGTTCGGCCCTCTACCAGCAGTCCTTAAAACCGCATGAATGGGTGAAAGAACAAATTGTGCGTTTGTGGATCCTGAAATTTGAAATCTCAAGCATACCAAGCCGCGTCCAAAGCGGGCAAACACAGCGATTCCGTCGTTTACCTCGACCCTGCTACAGCCAGCTGACGGTCATCCAGTGGATGCAGATGAGGAGGACAAGATTCTGTGGACATCCGGAGCTTTGTACTTCGCAGGCGCTGACACGGTGGGAATTCCTTGATTGTGCGGGTCGTACTCTAATCGATGTGATAGTCGGTGTCCGTAGTCAAGAGCTTTTTTTTCACCATGATGATGAATCCTGTAGTCCAGAAGTGAGTGTCTGTTCGACTGACGATGGCGATTGACTAAATACCTCAATTCAGGACGGCACAAGACGAAGTGGACTGCTTCTTTGCATCAGAGCATCGACTTCCAACCTTACGCGACCAGGCCGCCTTTCCCTATGTTGCATGCATACTCAAGGAAGTTTTGCGATGGGCACCAGCCTCGCCTTTCGGATTATTCCACTGCACCTCGAAACCAGATGTGTACAAGGGCTTCTTGATCCCAGCCAATACCCCAGTGATGGGCAATATCTGGGCAATGATGCACGATGAGGCAGTTTACCCGGATCCATTCTCATTCGACCCAGCACGGTTTCTCGGCGAGAACCCCCAGCAAGATCCCCGAGACTACGCCTTCGGGTTTGCAATTCCTTTTGAACATTCTACTATGGCTAAATATATGTCTAGTTTTGGGAGACGAGTCTGTCCTGGGTGAGACGACCGCTTTACTGAAATGCTATGCTTTGTATGCTGATACGTGTTTTCAGGCAGTATCTTGCCGAGAGCTCGATATGGATTCAGATGATAATATCCTTGCTCACCTTGACCATTTCTAAGTCGGTCGATGCAGAGGGTAGAGTCATTGAGCCTGAAGTTGCTTTCACTAGCGGTGTTGTATCGTAAGATTGGTTTCTTTTTCTGCTGAAGCCTGACTTGGCTGATCAATATACTCAGACACGTAAAACCGTTCAAGTACCAGATCTCTATTCGTTCTCCGACTGTCCTTGCCCTCGTGAAAGAATCTCTTCAGACCAATTAAATTTGTTTGCCATCCATACACTGTTTCACAGACGTACTTTACCTTGTCTTGAGTTTATTTTGAGTTTATTACTTGATTTGGGCACCATGTACTTCGATCAAATCTTGATGGCAATTTCTGATTCGACTTGCTTGCAGCCAAATTCTGCTCAAATTTGCAGGGATGTCCCCGCGAACATGCGCACTTTGCGCAACTAACAAGGCAATGCTGAAGCGTCCGAAAACCGGTCAGCAAATCTGTCGGGACTGCTTCTTCTACGTGTTCGAGACGGAGGTGCACAACACGATAACTCAGTCGAGTCTGTTCAAACCAGGAGATAGGGTAGCTATTGGGGCATCTGGTGGAAAAGGTCTTAATCCATGTGCTCCTCGTAACTCTCTGCTCAGTTGAATCCCCCAGATTCAACGGTTTTGGCCTATGTGATGAAAACGCTAAATGAACGATACCAATATGGGCTCGACCTCTTTCTACTCTCGATAGATGAAGGAATCACAGGCTATAGGGATGATTCACTTGAAGTGTCCATCGAATCCCATTGCCATTCTATCCTCATCTAACTTTGCATACAATGTAGACGGTCAAACGGAATCAACAACAGTACTCGATGCCTTTAAAGATCCTATCGTACGATGAACTATACGGGTGGACGATGGATGCCATCGTTGCTCAAGTGGGCAAGAAGAACAATTGCACTTTTTGTGGGGTGTTTCGACGCCAAGCACTTGACCGAGGAGCAACCGTTCTCGGAGTGGATCATATTGTGACTGGCCACAACGCCGACGACATCGCTGAAACTGTCCTTATGAATAGCAAGTGTTTTTTCGCTGTGGGGGCGTAAATTGATTGACAATCGTAGTCATGCGAGGAGATATTGCACGGCTAGGCAGATGCACTGCTATCTGCACGCAGGGGGAGGACACCATCAAGAGGTCGAAGCCTTTCAAATACGCGTACGAGAAGGAGATTGTCATGTTTGTTCTACTAATCTGTCGCAAAGATAAAAGATTGGTGCTGACTTGATGCCAACGCCAGGTACGCTTACTTCAAGAAATTGGACTATTTCTCGACCGAGTGCATCTACTCGCCTGATGCATACCGTGGACATGCACGAGTTTTCCTCAAAGATCTGGAAGCCGCTCGCCCTAGTGCTATAATCGACATCATACATTCGGGCGAAGCGTTTGAAGTGCGAGAAGAAGTCAAAGCGACGCAGAAAGTACAACGTACGATTTGTGTTTGCTTGAGTTAAATTCGGACTGAGTGCTCTCAGAAACATGCAAGCGTTGCGGATATATGTCCAGTAACGACCTCTGCAAGGCTTGCACGTTACTTGAAGGATTAGAGCGCGGAATGGCAAACTCAGGGATTGTGTGTTTCTTTACGCCAACTGCAATGTTCTGCTGATAAGTTCTACAGACGGACCGCGCTAGGAAGAAACTCGATGCCGAAGGTCCTGCGCCAGAGAATATTCGAACAATACCCTTCTATAATCCTCCTTCCAGCACTTTGGTCATCGCTGTCGAAGCGACAAATGACGGAAAACCCAGCACATCCTAGTGCGATTGCTTTGGGATCCAAATTGCAATTCCATATCCATGTAGCCCTAGAGATGTAGCAGTTTAAATTTGAATAATCAATGTATACCAGCAGCCTCGAGTCGCGCTCGCAAATCCGCGTTTTCCTTCTTCAAAGATTCAACCTCGTCTTGAGCTTCAGAGGCACGTATAGCGTCTTGTTCGCCGATTTCGCCAACGCCAACGGAAACACCTGGAACCCACTTAGATAATTTGTTCAAGGTGCGCAAACAGACGTGTCCGCACCGCCCACGAGCTTAACGAGTCGCCACAAACGAAGGATGACCAGTAATCCTGCCAGTTCTTTTTCCTTCCCCTTGAGCACAATCTCCAAAACGAACGTTGCGATGATAATGAGAGCATCGAATAGATGTAGCGTTGCGTGCGGGACACCGCTTCGAGGATTGTAGAAGCCGGGACCAATGGCCCACAGGGTGAGGGGAATTTCAATGAGAAAGAACGAGGTGATTCCTATAAAGCGCATAAGCTCATAACAAGACTTTATATGCCTCTTTGACCTAACGAGATGTGGGAGAGAATGCTCAACCACACAGGTGCATTCGAGATATCGGAGGGTGTGCAGCTCTCATGGAGAAATTCATAGCCTATGTCGGCAAGGACGCAAGAGGCATCTAGAAAGCGAGGTGGCTATAAGCATGAGCTCGACGTTATCTGGACAAGAAACGTGCCAAACGCGATCTACAGCAACGCAACGTGAATGCAACCAGCGAGCCAAAGTGCATATTTGCAAGACATACGAGGAATATAACGAATTTGTGAAGGGCAGAGCTTTCGAGAACCTCGGCAGCGCGTTCGCGATATGAAGGTTTAGCTGGCTGCTGGACGGAAGAGGGAAGCAACGGTTCGGTTTCTGACATGGTGTAACCGGGCCGGCAACTTTCGTGGCGCTTACGTATAGCTATTTGTTGCTTTGACCTCTCATTACGGTTTACCACACCACATCTCCACTACCATGTTCTATGTTTCTGCTGGTCGTACAAGGACCCTCTGCGGCAGAAGAATATCGAATGCCCTGTCCTCCAGTATACTGCATCCACGCCGTTTCCGCTCTGCAAACTCCGCATTAGAACTGGTTAAATCGCCGCTTCACGCCAGCAATAATGCACGGTCTTCCGTTTTGAAAGCCATCGGCGCTGTAGGGCTCGGCTTGGGTCTGTCTCTCTTCGCCCGACCTACGATTCATTGCGAAGGTAACGTCGCTCTGATATTACTCACAGTACTTTCTGTTAAAATAAATGAACCAAATCACAGGTTCGCGACCAGCCTCGCCTGCGCCCGCGGTGGTCCCTGCACCTGAAACACCAGATGACGATTTGCCCCCACCACCACCTTCGGCAGTTAAGGTGTATCAACTAACCTTTGGGACTGTTGCTGGAATTTGTGCCGGAGTGTTCATCAAAAAGGGCGCCAAGATGGTCGCGTTTTTCTTGGGCGGGGTATTCGTGCTGCTCCAGGTGAGTGTCTTGCCGACCCATGTGGGGGCTTTATCATTGACGTCGATGGTGTAAGTACTTTGGATCCTATGGGTTTCTCAAGGTCGACTGGCAGCGAGTGGGGTCAGTGTATGAACGCGTTTTCTATACCACAGACGCAAAGAGTGGCACCAAAACAGCCCCGACGATTTCCTCAGCTTGGAGATGGCTGGTAGATTTCTTGACGGCTGATTTCCAACCTCGCGCATCGTTTATTGCGGGTTTAGGTGCGTTTCATATCGCGTTGGTCTTGGTAAAGTCATCTGACTGCTACATATCAGCACTGGGGCTTCGCATTGGTTGAAAGGTAGTGGCACAGAGTGATAGAGGTAGTTCGAAGTCTGAGATAGGGGCAAAGCACCAGAAAAATAGCACATGTAAACACGATCATCAATCGCATTCAACTTTTCTTTCCACCACATCAAATCTCTCTTCTGCTAGACTCTATGGGCCGTCGCGCAAAAAATAAACAAGCCCCGCCAGAGCCTTTCGACAAACCTGAATATCCATCCCCCAAAAAGCTTGGAAAACGCAAGGCAGAAGTCCTCGATGAAAAACCACGGCCAGCCAAGAAAAGCAGAGACGCGACTTCCAAGAACACCAAGAATGGCGGGCGCGTTAAGTTTGCAGACCAACAAGCGAATTCGAGTGACGGCTGGGAAGACGTTGAAGATGAAGGCGTTGTGTGCGTTTGACTATGGCTTCAATCCCGGCTCATTCATAATATTCGATTTGGCAGTGGAGACTTGGATGATCTACTAAGTGGAGACGACGAGTAAGTACTTTCTGTCTCCGGGTGAATATTGTGTGAACAAGGGTCATTAGTGACATGCTACGAGGTCCAGTCCAGGAATTCGATTTTGGCTCGGATGCGGAAGAGGACGCACCGCAACCAGCTCTACCTCTCCGGGGTCGCAAGTCAAAACAATCTGGTCTCCCCGCGAAAATCATACCGACGGCTTCCGACGACTCGTCCGAATCCGAGTCGGAAGAGGATGAAGAAGAGCGGATCACTATTGCCAATATGGCGGCAAAATCCCGGGCCTTGGACGATGAAGCAGAAGCCGAGGCTGAACTCGACATTGCCGAACAACAAGCTGCTGCTGCTGCGAGTGACGAAGACGAAGATGTGGACATGGAAGGGGACGAGGATGCAAATGGTGATATTGACGCGGAGCCATTCCATCTCCCAACCCCGGCAGAGAGGGAGGAGGAAAAAATAAGTGTGCCCGATGTGCACACAGTACAACGTCGCATGCGCGAATGTGTGCGAGTACTGGGCAGGTTCAAGCGACTAGCGGAGAAGGGCCGGTAATACGTTTTCCTGGTCTAGTCTCCCCAGCTCTGTATTAATGCTTTTGACAGGTCTCGATCTGAGTACATTGAACAAGTGGTTATTGATATTGCAAGCTATTATGGCTATAATGAATATCTCGCCGAAAAATTATTCCACTTGTTCCCAGTGCCCGAGGTGAGTTATGATTGAATCTCATGACGCGCGCTGATGCAGTCCCTAGGCCATTGAATTCTTCGAGGCAAACGAGGTACCACGGCCAGTTACCATTCGGACGAATACTCTCCGCACTCGGCGGCGCGATCTTGCTCAGGCGCTTGTTAACCGCGGAGTCAATTTGGAGCCCATAGGCAAGTGGACGAATGTCGGACTCCAAGTTTTCGAAAGTAGCGTACCAATAGGTAAATATATTTCACAGCTTCGCCTCCTTGTTCTCAAACGATACAGGTGCGACACCGGAGTACTTGGCGGGCCACTACATGCTTCAAGCAGCGTCTTCCTTCCTGCCCGTTATCGCTCTGGCACCGCAACCTAACGAACGGGTCTTGGACATGGCTTCCGCGCCAGGCGGAAAAACCACGCATATCGCGGCCCTTTTGCAAAACACTGGCGTGGTATTCGCTAACGATTCCAACAAGGACCGAACCAAAAGTCTAACGGCAAATGTCCATCGCCTCGGGTGCAAGAATGTCGTAGTGTGTTCATACGACGGACGCCAATTTCCCAAAGTGATGGGTGGGTTCGATCGCGTTCTCCTTGACGCGCCGTGTAGTGGGACTGGCGTTATCAGCAAGGACGCTAGTGTCAAGACCAATAAGGTTCGTTCGCTCTTCTGTCTTGCCGACAAGCATGTGAACATTTATTTACTTGATCCTTCCGATAGACGGAGCGCGACTTTACGCTGCTTTCGCATTTGCAGAAACAGCTGATCTTATGCGCTATTGACAGTGTTTCGCCCGAATCTAAGACGGGTGGGTACATTGTTTATTCGACATGTTCCGTGACAGTCGAAGAGAATGAGGCTGTCGTGGATTACGCGCTGCGCAAGAGGCCAAACGTGAAACTTGTCGATACAGGCCTCGAGTTCGGGCGCGAAGGGTTTACGCGGTTCCGAGGGAAGGCGTTCAATCCGAGTCTGAGTCTGACGAGGCGCTTCTACCCGCATGTGCACAATATGGATGGGTTCTATGTTGCGAAATTCAAGGTTGAGAAGCGGTCGAAGGTGAAGAAGGGTTCGACAGATGAGGGAGAAATGGTTGAGGTTATCGGTGAAGACGGGGCCGTGGTGGAGAACAAGGAACAGCAGGCGGAAGTTGCGTTCGATTCGGATGAGGATAGGCCGTACCTTGAGGGTTGGTTTTCGCCTCTGTCACTCAAGTTGAAGCTCATGTTATTTCTTCAGAGGCGAAAAGACGCCGGATGAAGGCGAAAGGGTTGCGACCACCTCCCCGCACAAAAGCGCCCGCCGTATCAGCAACAGCTAAGGCTTCGGCTTAGTGGATAATCATATAGAATATTTCGACAATGTACTGGTGAGACCCATCAAAGTTATATTCAATTACATGTTTCTTCTATATGCTACAAAACAGTTTGGCCCTGTTTTCGGGCGGAGTATGTACACGTTGGGAAAAAGCGTGGAACGTCCATGAACGTCGTGATAGCATCGTGAAATCTATTGGTTGCAATATCCGCTTCAGTACTTTTCCGCATCGGTTGTACCACTGTAATCTTTGTGAATGGGGAGCAACAATACGGGTCAATGTTACTCTTACTTGTAGCGCCGTTTATTCCCACAGCAAACTCCTGCCAAAGCCCCTACGTTGGCGATCCAGAGCAAGATGGCAGCCGTGAGAGACATCCAGACGGCATTACCCCAGTTGAGAGTGAGGATCCCGTCAGATATCTGGTGAACCTTGTGTCTAACCACAGCGACAAGGATGCAGTCAACGAGGAAGACTATGGTCGTGAGGACAGCCGTAAGAATGCCGACGCCGAGCGCAATGAAGGACGGAAGACGCGATGTGCCGTTAGCGCCTCGGCGAAGCATGAAAAGCGAAATTAAGAATGTGACAAAGGTGAGGGCGACGACTAGGCGTTGTGATCATTGATCGCAGTCCAAACGACGGAAATTCGACATACCGATTGGATGTAAGGCGAGGACGCCTGTAAGGGCCTTTGAAATGTTCTTGTCCTCCAAACCGCTCACTCGGCTATAGGAATAGGCGTCAGGGCGCTAGGAGAGGAGTCAGACGGAAGCTTACAGGGCCGTTTGTACATTATCGTCAAACGTGTAGCCGAGATGACGCCTCGAGCATTCTGCAGCGGTATCGTGATTGACGCCGGCGACCCTGGGATCGGGAATAAGGCGAAAGGGAGATGGAGGAGAATGAATGAAACGCATACCGGACATCGACGCCGGAGGTGCAGTAGCCAAAGACACCAAAGACGACAGAGCTGCTGGCAGAGCTATTCAAGAGGCCGGAAGAGGCGGCGGCAGAAAGACGGAATAGGAAAATGTCCTTGATGATTGGAACGGAGAGGGTGACCAAGAGGAGAAGCAGGAATGCTACGAATATAAGTGGAGGGGTGAGCAAGCCGATTTGGCGGAACATGTCGTTGAGCGTGAATGGGTCGTGGGGTTGGAGTAGGATAAACGAGAGCAAAGCATTTTATAGTTGAGGACAAGGACCAAGAACAATGACAGCATTGAGTGGAGCACAATAAAAAAGATTGTTGTATGTACGCGGTTCAGAGTGATAGCCGACCGGAGATGGCGAGAATAGGACAACGCCGGGGGCGCGCGCGAGTCGAGATTCGAGAAGGACGTCGCGCGAGCCGAGAAAAAATTGCACAAGGATTGGAAAAAAGAACGCGATCGGTGGGAAAAACAATAAGCTAGCGAGAAGCGAGAAGCCAAAAAGACAGAAGAAAGAGTGGGTAGCAGTAATGAGGGCTCAGAGCGCAGAGAACAGCGACAAGACGTGGGAGGTGGTCTTCGGGGCTGGACAGGGTTGTGATGAGCTGGAACAGATAGGAAGTTCGGTGGGAGGACAGGCAATTGGACGATCATGCTTCTATTTTGTGACGGTCACGGTGTTACCCGTTTAAAGGAGCGGTGACAGTTGATTGTATTTTCATCCCTTCTCTCTCTTACCCTTACCACCTCCCAGCGGGTTTACAGGCTGCGACGCGCTCTTCCTCTCTCTAACACTTAATATCTTTGATTTGTATGTCCTCTTCTCCTTCTCATCCTTCTCGTCTTCCTTTCTTGTCTTTCCCTTTGTCCTTATCCTTTTCCCAGCTCCCGTAATGTCTACCCCTGAAGTCGCTGCTGCCGCTGCTCCCGTCGAGGAGGTCAAGACCGACGCTGCTCCCGTCGCCGTCCCCGAGACTGTCGTAGAAGTCCCCAAGGTTGAGGAGGCCGTCGCCCCTGCTCCGGTACGTCATATCTCCCTCTTTCCTTCGTCTCCGTGTTCACCTGTGTGACCAGGTAACCGCCGTCGAGCCCAAGGTTGAGGTGCGGCTTTGAATATGTCATCTCACCTTTGTTAGTTGACTTATTTCTCTCGCTCAGGAGACCCCCGCTGCAGCTGTCGAGGCCCCTGCTGCTACTGAGCCCGCAACGGAGGCTGCCGCCGCCCCTGCCGAGACCGCTCCTGCCACCGACGCCGCTGCTGAGGCGTCCAAGGAGGAGGCCGCGAAGGAGACCCCTGCTGTAAATGATTTCCCTCTGCTCTCGTGACCATCCGCTTATTCCCCACATCATAGGCCGAGACCCCCAAGAAGGAGGACAGCCCCAAGAGCCCGAGCCTGCTCGCCAAGCTCCTTGCCCCCTTCAAGAACGAGAAGAGCAAGGCTGAAAAGAAGGTCAAGACCCCCAAGAGCCCCAAGAAGGAGAAGAAGAAGGAAGAGCCCGCGGTACGGTTTTCGCCCTCTTTCTTCGCCCCTTATATTCATCCCACCACTGCAGGCTGCCCCCGCCGCGGCTGCTGAGGAGCCTGCCAAGGAGGAGGCCGCCGCCCCTGCTGAGGCTGCTGTCGCCCCCACCGAGGAGCCCGCCAAGGTAGAGGAGACCCCGGCTGAGGCTGTCAAGGAGACCGAGACTGCTGCTCCCGCTGAGGCTGCCCCTGCGGCCGAGGCACCCAAGGAGGAGGCTAAGGAAGTCAAGGTGCGTTGCCTACACAACCCGCTTTTTCTAGCGGAGCTGAGTTTTCATAGAAGGAGGAGAAACCCGCCGCACCGCCCAAGGCTGCCAAGGTCGGCCGCCGTCTGTCGGCGCGCGTCGGTGACCTCTTCAAGCCCAAGCCCAAGGCTGAGGTTTCCACCCAGCCCAAGGTTGACGAGCACCCACCCAAGATTGATGAGCCTGCTCCGGTTGCCCCTCTCGAGAACCCCGCCGCTGACGCCGCTGCCCCCGCTGCTGAGGTCAAGCCCACAGAGGAGACCAAGCCCGCTGAGACCGCCGCCGCCGTCGTTGAGGAGCCCAAGCCCACAGAGGAGGTTAAGCCCGCTGAGAACGCGGCCCCCGTCGTTGCCGCCACCGCATAGACACTCGCACCTCATCTAATGAACGACCTTCATGAGCACTCTCGTCACTTTCATCTCTTGAACCACTGCTACCCCACCTCACCATGATTTCGTCTCGTGGATTTCATCTCTTTCAGTACGATACAAACGGGTCAGGTTTCGTTTTACCCATTTGACGAATAGCCACGCCAACCTCATCCGCCTTGACTTAATCTTTCACTATCCTCCTGCATTGGCTTGATCGAATACCCAGTACTTTCTTTTCGGATACTTCCATGTCACTTTTTTGTAATCGTTTTATTGCAAAATGATTCTTCCGATCTTTTCATGAATTCTGCTGTGAAATATATCGAAGACCGCACCCGCGCCGTGTGTAGGTTGTGACTCGAACCTCCGAGTCCGACGAATTCAATGAGATCACGTGCTTTGAAACTTTTCCCCACCCATCATGTCCTCGACCGCGCCTGAAAATAATCCATACCTGGCGCACAAGTACCCCGCCCAACAACGCGGGCCTTCTGGCTCGAATTCGGCTCCGTTGGGCGTCAAAGAGCCTCTATATGGATTTCTACCACGCAAAGTCAATGGAGAACAAGTTCGCAAAGCATTGGTACATATATGCATAAGAAATATGCCTTGGTCTTTTCCAACCACTTGCAGGAAAATGATTTGAATCCATTCACCAAGCAGCCGCACTCGGCGCAGTACAAGAAAATTCTAGAGGCGCGCAAAAAGCTCCCCGTATACGCCCAGATGGACGACTTCTATAAAATGGTGAGTGTTGCGCGCGCGAATGAAGGCGGGGTTGAGAGATGCTTGCTGTCTCTAGGTACACGCTGGCCGACCTCGTTTTCCCTCCTCTTCTCTGCGGCCGCTGCTCCCTGTTTGGTTTGAGCTGATGATCGAATTTCGCCTAGTTTTCCGATAACCAGATTATCGTTATGGTTGGAGAAACGGGCTCAGGGAAAACTACTCAGTGCGTTTTTGTTCTGTGCAGGCTATTGCTGGGATGACTGACGCGTGTTCTTTTGCACTCAGGATCCCGCAATTTGTTGCGTATTCGGATTTACCCCATACCAAGGGCAAACTGGTAGCCTGCACCCAACCTCGACGTGTCGCGGCAATGTCGGTTGCAAAACGTGTTGCAGACGAGATGGATGGTACGTGTTTCTTTCAACAATTTCCGATTATTCGATTTGACGCAGCCCAAACTTCGCAGTCCAGCTTGGTCGTCAAGTTGGTTACTCAATTCGTTTTGAAGACATGACGGAGCCCGGAACGACGTTTCTCAAATACATGACAGACGGTATGCTTCTCCGCGAAGCCATGAACGACCCGAACCTAGAACGCTACTCTACAATCATTCTGGACGAGGCGCATGAACGCACACTCGCCACAGATATTTTGATGGGTCTACTGAAAAATCTAGCCAAAAAGAGGGCGGATTTGAAGATCATCATCATGTCCGCCACACTAGACGCATTGAAATTCCAAAAGTACTTTAGCGTTAGGTCGAATGAAGCCGCGCCGCTTTTCAAAGTACCAGGCAGAACATTCCCTGTCGAGGTGGGTCGGAGTTCGTTTCTGTATGAACACAAAACAGAGAATTCTGATGCGCCACTAGGTCTTTTACACCCAAGAGCCGGAACCTGATTATGTCGAGGCCGCGATTCGCACCGTGTTGATGATCCACCGCGCCGAAGACCCTGGAGATGTTCTACTTTTCCTCACGGGAGAGGAAGAAATTGAAGACGCTTGCCGAAAAATCAAGCTTGAAACCGATGATTTAGTCAACCAAGACCCCGACTCGGTCGGCCCTGTAACTTGTATACCCCTGTACTCGTCCCTCCCGCCTCAGCAACAACAACGCATATTCGATCCCGCACCTTCGCCACGGACAACTGGCGGTCCTCCCGGTCGTAAAATTGTTGTGTCGACAAATATCGCGGAGACCTCGCTGACAATAGATGGGATTGTCTATGTCGTTGACCCAGGGTTCTCGAAGCAGAAGGTGTACAACCCTCGTATTCGTGTGGAGAGTCTTTTGGTTAGTCCGATATCGAAGGCGTCAGCGCAACAGCGGGCGGGACGTGCAGGACGGACACGGCCTGGGAAATGCTTCCGGTTGTATACTGAAAAGGACTTCATGAACGAACTGGAGGAGCAGACACATCCAGAGATTCTCAGGAGCAATCTGAGTAACGTCGTGCTCGAGTTGGTCAAGTTGGGGATCAAGGTAATGCTTGCGTTTAGTATGTCTTTCTTTTCAGTCATACCTACCGCTTTATGCAGGATCTCGTTCGTTTTGACTACGTGGATGCCCCTGCTCCAGAAACTCTCATGAGAGCTCTTGAGCTGTTAAATTATCTCGCGGCCCTTGACGATGAGGGCAATCTCACAGCCCTTGGTGCTATCATGGCCGAGTTCCCTCTCGATCCTCAGGTGATGAAGAGTCGTATAAGATTCTACTCTTTGCTCATTCCAGTTCCAGATGGCCAAAATGCTCATTGTGAGCCCGGAGTTCAAGTGCAGTAACGAAATTCTCACTATAACCGCCATGCTGTCTGGTAAGTTTTACGGCCAATATCATGATTACACTTTTCATTTTTGTTAGTTCCAAATGTATGGTTAAGACCTAACAATGCACGGAGAGAAGCAGACGCTGCCAAGGCCATGCTGACTGTCCCCGATGGCGACCATTTGACCATGCTCAATGTTTATAATGAATACATGAATAGTATGTGTGTCAATTGTGTGATGAAAACCTGGCTTACTTGCCGTTGTAGACCAGTACGACAAGAACTGGACTTGGTCACACTACTTGTCAGCGCGTGCCCTTGCACAAGCAGAAAATGTCCGCAAGCAACTTGAGCGGACGATGGAGCGGTTTGAAGTGGAACTCGTCAGCCATAGCGACCAGACCAAGCTATACCAGAATGTTCGGCAAGCCCTTGTCTGTGGATTCTTCATGCAAATCGCGCACAAAGAGGGAGAGAAGGGGAACTATCTGACCGTGAAGGACAACCAGGTTTGATTTTGCCTTGGCGCGTTTTGTGAATCTAGTCTTACGTCCTCTTAGGTAGTGGCCCTCCATCCGTCGTGTGGTTTGGATACACAACCGGAGTGGGTGATATTCAACGAGTTTGTCCTGACAACACGACCGTATATTCGTACAGTGTCTGAGGTCAGAGCAGAATGGTTTGTTTCCGATGGTTCTTGTCTGTTTTTCCGCACTCATTGTTCCTCAGGCTCCTGGATTTTGCGCAGACCTACTTCGATCTATCTTCGTTCCCTGATGGTGAAACGAAGCGGGCGCTGGATAGAGTGGTGAAGAAGAGGGCTGGGAAAGCCAATAGAGATGGGAGCGACGATAATCGTGCAACGAAAAAGCATAAAAAGAACAAATAAACTGTAAGAGGCTGCCGTCTTGGATAGAAGGAAGAAACTACACTATTCTTTGGTTTAATCGATTGAGTGCGATTATGTAACCCATTCGAGTCATATTTTGAACACAAGAAGCTACTGCAATGGCGCCCAAAGCTGCAAGCGGGAAAGAAAAACTAATCGACGAAGAGGACGAGGTTCGGACCGAGTGCATGTGTGCTCTGTATTTTGTGGCCAACGGACATGCGCATCTGCCACTTTTCAGGTCCTCCAAGCCGTCATCTTAGCCGATAGCTTCGATAAACGATTCCGTCCTCTGACCACTCGTACTCCTCGAGTACGCCTCTGCTCTTCGCCTCTTGCGTTCCGTGCTTGATTCTATGCTGCTGCTAGTGTCTTCTGCCCGTCTGTAACGCCTCACTACTCGATTGGACATTCGAAAGTCTTGCACTTGCCGGCGTCCAGGAAATTTTTGTGATATGCCGTTCTCATGCAGGGCAGGTCAAGAAAGCCATAAGGTGGGACCCAGAACGCCTCGATCTTTGCTGCGTTTCTGAATTTCCATGTATCGTGTTACAGCGAATCCAAATGGTCGCGCCCCGGTTCAGGCATCAAGATCGTGCCCATCATGACGGCGAAGGAGACCTTCTCAGCCGGGGACGCCATGCGCGATGTGTACACACGTGGATTGGTTACGAGCGATTTTGTGCTCGTTATGGGGGATCTGGTGAGTAATATCAGGATCGACGAGGTCGTGCGCGTGCACAAGGAGCGACGGAAAACGAACAAAGACGCGATCATGACCATGGTGGTGAAGGAGAGCGGCGTCGCGCATCGCACACGGTGAGTTATTGTGTGCGCCTGGTTGCGCGTTGTCCTTGATGAACTTTTATTAGTCCGCAAGGCGATTCCGCCGTCTTTGTATTGGACGCAGAGACGTCCGAATGTTTACACTACGAGCCGGTCTCTGCGTATCCCCGAACCGCCATGACCCGCATTCCTCGCGAAGTGCTAGAAAATCATCCCGAGATCGAGATTCGAAACGACCTCATCGATTGTTCAATAGATGTCTGCTCAGTTGAGGTATGTACAGAGGTTGCTTTGTGAGTGAGGTACTCATATCACCTAGGTTCCATCACTGTTTCAAGACAACTTTGACTACGAAGATCTCCGAAGAGATTTTTTGCATGGCGTTCTGACATCCGATCTGCTCATGAAAAACATTCACTGTTACGTCGCGAAAGAGGGCTATGCTGCCCGCGTCAAAGATACCAAGAGTTACGATTCTGTGAGGTATAACAAACTATTCAATGAGCGACCAAGGAAGAGGCTGAATTTTTCTCCCCGCTTCCTCAGCAAAGACATCCTCTCGCGATGGACGTTTCCACTCGTACCCGACGATAACCACCCAGGCGGACACGTCTATCAACATTCGCGCGGCAACAAGTACATTGCGTCTGACAATTCCGTCTCATTAGCACGGTGTGTCTTCCTTTGCAAGTATCTTGATCTGCAGAATACATTGAACATTTTAATAGAACATGCAAAGTTGGGAACAATACGCTCATCGGCGCGTCGACGAAGATCCACGAAAACGCGCAGATTTCGGGTTCTGTCATTGGACGCGACTGTGTCATTGGGGCGGGGTCTATCATTGAGGGATCCTATATCTTCGAAGGCACAGTCATTGGCCCGCAGTGCGTTGTCAGACGGAGCATCATTGGCGCTGGTGTTGTAATCAAGGAAAAGACTAGAATAGAGAAAGGGTGCTTGGTTGGGGACGATGTGGTAGTTGGACCCCTGGCGATGCTTGACTCGTTTGAGCGGTTGTCGAAGAAGCGGGGTGAAAATGACAGTGACGACGATGAAGATGAGGATGAAGAGGATGGAGAAGAAGGCGAGGATGGCGAGGAAGAAGATGAGGAAGAAGACGGCGACGACGAGGAAGAAGATGAGGACGAGGACGAGGATGATGAGGACGATGAGGACGAAGATGAGGATGGGGAAGACTCGGAACTCGAGGAATTAGAAGCCAGTACGATCCTTTTTTTTTCTAACCGAATGCTCTCATTTATAGTTGGAGTAGATCCAGTCAAAACTATCTCAGTTTTGGGTAAAGACTCAAATGCCGTTGTATGGCCACGAGGTCCTCCTCCTCAGGATGAAGACGAGGATGCCATCACTGCGTACAAGAATCAGCTCATCCGAAGATTGGGTATGTCCCGTTTTCTTGCCATTTTCTTCGCGTCTCACATGGTACTCTTAGGAAACGACGGTTCAGATCTCGAATTGCAATCCGAAGACTCTGACTCCTCCAACGAAGAAAGCTCAGACGACAGCTCGGACTACGATTCCGACACTGAATTTCAGATATCTGGAGAAGGTTCCGGATCCTCCCCGCTCACGACGCCCTCACTGGACGCTTTCATGCCCTCCGGCCAGATGCAAGAATCCGAATTCAGGATTGAAGTGGCGCAATCGCTCGAACGTGCGTTCGCCGAAGGGCATTCAGTTGATAATGCCGCAGTTGAGCTTAAGACGCTGCGGATGGCGAGCAACGTTCCGCTCTCGCGGGTCCGAGAGGCGGTGGTGTCTGCAATCGTGGAGGATATCAAGATTGTGGAGGGTGCGATGCCGCAGCGGAAGGAGATTAGTCGTGTGGTCGGACGCTGGGGCGAATTGATCAACAAGATTGGAGGTGTGGACCCGGTTGAGACCATCTCGGCGCTGCAGGTTTGTTTTTTTGCGGGCCTATAAGTTCGCACACGAATGACGGATTTACAGATGCACTGTGCATCGTCCGAGCGGTTTCCGCTTTTCGGACAGATATTGGCTGAGTTGTACCAGACGGATGTGGTGGAGGAGGATGATATCCGGGCATGGCACAAAACTCCGGAGGCCAAGGGAGCAGGGCTTGTCGGTGGACCGACGGCAGAGAATGTGAAGCGCTGCTGGGCGATTGGGTCGAAGATGATTGAGCAGTTTGATGAGCAGGAGAGCGGCAGTGAAAGTGGTGAGGAGGAGGAGGGTGACAAAGCGGAAGAGGGTGACAAACAAGGGAAAAGTGAGGAGGAAAGCGACGGCGAAAGCGGGAGTGGAAGTGGGGAGGAGGAGGGTGACAAACAAGGGGAAAGTGAGGAGGAAAGCGACGGCGAAAGCGGGAGTGGAAGTGGAAGTGGAAGCGGAAGTGCGAGCGGGAGTGGAAGCGGTAGTGGAGACAGCGAGGGCGACAGTGAAGAAGAAGAAAGTGAGAAGGAATAGATTATTATATATACAAGTAGGTGTACATGTGTACGAATGCTACAGCTCAGAATTTGAGGATAATGTAGAACGCTGCGATAGGTCAGTGATAGACTTTCAGGAAAATCGGAGTGATTACCGTGAATGACGCCTGGGCTGAATTTCCCAAGTCAGCCAAAAATATGAATAAAAAAGGCGTCCACGAACATGAAACCGAGAAAGGTGAGCAGTACATTGATGAGGAGATCAGGGCCGCATCCTGGAAATTGAATTCGCCTCAGTTGTGTGTTCGTGAAGACAAGGAGAAGGAGAATATGGGGCGAACCGCGTTCTAGAAAGACGCCAAGCGGTGGGAGGACAATTGCTGCAACAATCTTGAGGACGTCAGAGGCAGTCAAGGCCTGTGTAGACGTTGAGAACGGCACGCAATAAGAGGGAAGTAAGTACCATTGTAATGGGATGGTGTTGGTAGCGGTGGAAAGAGCGTGGTCAGAGGCATACGCAGGTGCTCCAAAATAGAGGTATGACATCGTTGGTTTGCTCCCGAACTTGAATTGCGTATTTGCCACGAGGTTCACAAGCGGTTATTGCAGCCGCCGAGGAAATTGACGAGCAAATCGACAAGTCCGCAGAAGAGTAAAATCGCGACTGATGAGTAGGGTAGGGTAGGAGCAAGTTATACCCTGTTAGGCCAGACCGAGTTCGTACTTGTGAGGCGAGGCGGGCCAAGTTGTATGTCAGCGCAAACACTGAGCGGTCCTTACTTGTTTGCGATTACTGAAAAGGACCAGTCTTGCCGACGGGGCGAGGTCTTGACGAATAAAAAGGCAAAAGTGCTGGCCGGAACGTGTCTGGCGCGTGCGAGTGGAAGACACGGAGATCACAGAATTTTGCGCAGCTGAGTGTCCCAGAAACTTGGGTATAGTCGTCGATTGCCGAGAGGTCATGCAGCCAATGTGGTACTCCGTCGGTGCGTCGGGTGTCAGATATGACTCTGAGCCCATCCAAGAACGCGGATGATCAGAGTGCACGTTTAGCCAAGCGATTTGTTTTTTTTGCTTCGAATCGTCGGACAGGGGTCGCAAAAACAACAGTTCTCCAGAGGACGGGTAGACAAAGTTGATCCAGAGACGACAAGGTCCGCGACAACAGTCACAACTGACGCGGTGGAGATAATTGTGTATAAATAGACGAAACGAAACGATGCCATGACATGGTTTCGAAGTCTTTGAGGCGGGCAGACGATTTTGTGTGTAGAGCGCCGGTACGTAGTTGGTGAAGTCAAGGTGAAGCAGAAGAGAGAGCTAGATAGCCGAGCGAGACCGAGAACGTTAATGAAAGCGGTACAAGACCAGGCTGCGGATTTAGGCGCCAAGTGGAAGGGACTCAACCGGATATGACGCGCACCATCAACGTCATCGGCCGAATCGCCTTATAAGCCAACGCTAGTTCTTCCTTTTCCCTCTCAACACACACCCCACAATGGTCTGCAATGTTTTTCTAACTAACTCGCTGTCCTCCTCACTTTCTTTCAGGCATTCACCGCTTCTGATATCTGCAAGATCATCTTTGCTGTCGTTCTCCCGCCATTGGGCGTATTTTTAGAGCGAGGTCAGTACACTTCGCTCGTCCAGTTCCCAAGTCTGTGACACTCACCCTCCCCAGGATGCGGCGCTGACCTCCTCATCAACATCTTGCTCACAATTCTCGGTTACATTCCCGGTAATTTTCATCCCCTCCTTGCTTCTATTCGATACTCATTCTGCATTCCAGGAATCATCCATGGTTCGTCTCGCCCCACACGTCTTTTCCCCAACTAACTGCTCTTTAGCTCTGTATATTATTCTCAAATACTGAGGACACTTTGACCCAGTATAACGGACAATCATGACCTGCGCGATGTATATACATACCCAACAATACAATTCCTAATGCTATGTGCGGGGCGCCCCGTATGACTCCGTGAGTGCCAATGATTGAAGCCAATGATTGAACGTTCAATCGGAGCCGCATAAGTTCTCTTCGATGACTCGTATTCCATGTATTTAGCTGTGTATCCTCCCGAAAACCACAATTTGCCTTTGCAATGAACCACATCCTTGATATCCAGTTCAGTTCGAATCCCGCTCTCTCATTTGATCTCCATGTCCCTCACGCCGTCGCACCGACTGCCCCGATGATAATCTTCGTTCACGGCGGTGCATGGCGCGCGTGAGCCCGTTTTTTACTACTTGGCTTTTTTCCCATCGACAGCTCTCTTCTTCAGCGAAGACAAGTCCCATTGGCACTCACTCGGTCAACGACTTGCTTCGGCTGCAGCATGCCCCGTTCTTGTTCCAAACTATCGTCTCACTCCCTCAAATCCCACTCCAGACAACCAGTTCCAGCACCCTGGCCATGCAGAGGACATTCTCCAATTTCTCAACTTTGTCACCTCTGGTACCTGGTCCGGAATTGACTCAGAGTCCACCAAGTTCGACCCAACGGGGCGAGGGTTGTATCTGCTAGGCCACAGCGCCGGGGCCCACATCCTCTCCTCCATTTTCCTTGACTCGTCCAACGTGACACCCAGCCTCACTCCGCCGTCTGCCCTCCTGCGCTTGACGAAAGGCTTTGCCCTCTCGGAGGGGATCTATGACATCGACCAGCTCCTTACCCGCTTCCCCTCGTATCGCGCCTGGTTCATCGCCGCCGCCTTCGGGGATCGCGCGTCCTATGAGGATCTGTCGACCTCGCGGATGGCGCTGAGGCAATGCGACGCGGCGGGCGGAGAAGGGCTTCGTTGGCTCATTATCCACTCGAAAGGCGACACGCTGGTGGATCAGGCGCAGAGTGACGGAATGTATGAGCATCTCGGTGCGCTCTATGGCGAGGAGAAGGACAAATATGTTTCGCGCAGTGTGGACGTGCTTGATGTGGAACATAACGATGTGCTTGCAGCTGAGGCGTATGTTGATCTCATTCGTGCCTTTGTTACAGAGTAATATTTCTATGCAAGTGTATTCTTCTCGAGATCCTCAATCTCAATATATCTTGCGACTTGCTTCCAACCTTGCCCATGAAGCTGCGGGATAATTTGGGAACTCTGGACATGGCGCTCACACTCGGCAAAAACCGTAGTTTAGGATCGTCCTAAATTGAAAGAAAAATTTAAAATTCTGGCAATGAATTGAGTGGATCCTAAACTGATACAAAAACGTTAAGTAAAGGACGAACAAAAACCGTTCCCAAAACATTGAGTTTCGGCAACAGTTTCTGAAGGTCCGAAACAAAAAGATTCAGACTCACCTAAACGGCTCCCAAAACGAATTGTTTTGGGAAGGGTTTTGGTCGCACCAAAACAATAAGCTTCGGTAACAGTTTTGGCGGTGTTACCGAAACTTGTTGTTCTAGACAGCCGAGAGCATTTGGGAGTTGGAAATAACACGCGAAATGGGATGATCGCGGGCATGATCGATGGCATTTCCCACGGATGCCATCATAAGGCCGGCGACCGGAACAAGGTTCTGAGTGCATAACAGAGCCAAGCAACGCGTCGATCATTAGTTTTTGGCGCGTTCCAACGCGCCTCATAGGCTGAGAGCGCAACCTAATCGAGTGTTTGTATAACGCAAATATAACCTTCTATATTTTACGTATCAATACCACAGGATCCATGAAATAACAAGTGAGTGTCTCCTTGATGTCTAAGTTAGAGGAGGAGAGAGAAGTATTAAGAGGTACGTGCTGCATTGGTAGAACGGAGGCATACACTCGTTAATTTGATGGCCTGAATAACCTTGAAGGCTTCTGCGCGGACATTGCACACAGGATACTTATATCAAGGAGATTTAATGGAGAGACCCCGTCTTGATGGTTGCCGGGGCCGGCACGCACGATGAAGACCCCGGTAAATCTATGATGCATATAGTCTGTGACGGGAAAGGCACAGGGCCATGCGCACCAGCGGGCGGGGAGAAACGGCAAGTAGGAGCGCGCTGTGTATCTTTGTTTGGTGGCCGCATCAGCAATTGTTGGCCTGTTTGATGCCGATGGGATTGATGGCGGCCTGAATCATGTCATTTCCAACTGCCGAATTTTGTGAGACAGCCCAAAAGGACTTTTGGAAGCACCGAAATCAAAAGTTTCGGCAACACCGCCGAAACTGTTGCCGAAACTTATTGTTTCGGTGCGACCAAAACCCTTCCCAAAACAATTTGTTTTGGGAGCCGTTTAGGTGAGTCTGAATCTTTTTGTTTCGGACCTTCAGTAACTGTTGCCGAAACTGAATGTTTGGGGAACAGTTTTTGTTAGGCCTTTACTTAACATTTTTGTAACAGTTTTGGGCCAACTTAATTCAATGCCGAAACTTTAAGTTTTTCGTTTGATTTAGGACAGTCTTAAACTACGGCTTTTCCCGAGTGTCACTGAGTCACTGGAGACATTCTGCTTCTATTTTCTTTCTCGTCTGCTCCATTTTGTTCGTTCCTTGTATGATACGCCTGTAGACGCACAGTTTTCGTCTCGTCAGCTTTGCAGAGTAAGAAAACGTCATCGCGCGGCCCGGTGGCGGGCCGCGATAGCTTGGCACTGCATGTGATTTTGCCGCAACTCGTTCTGCTCAGTGCCTGCATCTCTCGCCAAACGTCTCGTCCATTTTCTTGAACAGTGCCCATGATGGGTCTCCGCTCTACCGTCGTCGTCTGTACCACGAGCTTTCTGTTGGGTTAGTCGCGTCTTTTCTTCAACTTTCACTCCGACCAACCCAGCTCACCTACTCGCTCACCAATCAAGGCACTCTCTTTACCCACTGGATCGCCGACTCGTTAACGCTATGGAAGTCTCCCGTTACAGACGAACGACTCTGGACAGCGGCACTCTACTATTCTATCCTCGCCAAGGTGCCTGCTACTATATTCTATTTCCTCGCTGGCGTCGTCACACTCGGAGGAACAACCATTTTATGGAGTCTTGGGGATGGGGAGGCGGGGAACCTCATGTTCGATGGTGGAAGTATCTGTGAGTTTTCACTCGCGCGTCGTTTACTGTAGGAATTTTTGGTTTCTCATTCGGACGCAGTCTTGTTTGGAACAACTGTAGTCCTCTATCTCTATTCCGTCATTCCTAGTGAGTTCCTTTTCGCTCGCCGCTTTCTCTAGGCTGTGACAAAGTAACTCATCATTCATCTGTGCTGTCCATCAGTCATTGTAGCGAAATTCTCCACACTACCCGCCCACCGCGTTAAGGATCCCTTCCCGGACTCGCTGCGCTCAGCCGCGCTCGACCTCGCATCCAACCACCTCATGTGCAGCGTCGCGCTGACAGGCGTTCTTGTTCTCCAAGCAGGCCGCTGGTGGGCGGAGCGTTCCGACCAAGAAGATGTAGCCGAATTGCGGCGCGAATTGAAAGGCCGCATGTCGCGCGCCAAAACTCCAGACGCCAAATCTTGAGAGAGAAGGAGGGAAGGAGCGGGGGACAGATCTAGTTTCTATATGTATGATATATAATATCCGAGTATCTCACAGTGCATCGTCCGCTGCAGGCAAAGTAAGCTAGATTGAGGATGGTACAGCTCTATGATTCCTCGTCTTTTACAATATCTTCCTTCCGCGGCTTCACGTCCTTGAGTTCTCGTCCTTGGCCGAGAAGAGATTGTGCCTCATCGTCCACAAGAATGCCTAAAAACAATCAGCTGTAGGTCATTGCTGCGCATGAAAAGGTCCGTTACCCAATCCCTCCTCTTGCACCAATCCTAGTACGTGCTCGAGCTCCACCTAGAGAATAATTCAGTCCGAGCAACTCGGTCTCGGAACAATGGTAACTGACAAAGCCATCCTTATCCACGTCTAATTTCTTAATGACCGCCTGGCCCACTTCCTCGTCCGGCTTGTGCTTACAAACAGCCAACGCCTTTTCCAGATCCTGCACAGATATCCGGCCTTGTGCGTCGGCAGAGATCAACTGCAGCGAACTTCCAACGCGGGCTTCGTAGGCTTCCACTTGTGAGTCGATTTTGGTGAGCATCGTGCGGATGCGCTTGGTCAGTGCGCCAGAGGGTGATTTGGGGTCCTGAGGTGCTGCGGTTAGCATGATAGAAGTAAAACAATCTTGTAATGATACCTCTTCGGCGAGCAAGTTTTCTTCCATGAGAGCTCTTAGTTCGCGTCGTTCCTTGAGCACGCTAGATTTGGCGGATAGAATTGACATGGCTTCGCCAAGTTCCTTGAGTTGCTCAGTGGTCATCCGCGCCTTGTCTTCTTCGACGGCTTCAGAAACAAGCTGGAAGGTAGGCATTAGCGAGCAATTGACAGGGGTTCGCACTTCGCATACCTCAGAGTCAGGCAGGAGAGATTGCGCCGTACGGGCTTCCTGTTCGTCCGCCTCCCTCTTGGCGCGTCGGGCGTCCTCTTCCTTCTGTTCTTGCTCCTCTTCGTCCTCGATGAGTTCCTCTTGTTGTTGGAGCACTTCGAGCTTCTGCTTGTAGCTGGCTTTGTCCGAGTCGACTTCAAGTTCAGCTTCGTTGAGCTAAATGGGGTATGAGGAGCTGTATCTCTGTATCTGTATAATGCTCATTTCACTGACCAGGTTGTCAGGCAGGCCACTCAGTACACTCTCCAAGCTTTGAATAACAGCCGTTTTCCCATCCTCAGAGTCACCGGGTTTCTTGTCAAAGTGGAAAGCTCGCCCAAGAACCAACAAAACACCAGAAACCCGGTTATGGAGATGCAACTGAATCCAAGTGGCCAACTCCTCGCGTAAACGCGCAGGAGACACGCCACCGGTGCGAATTCCGCGCGATTGGCACGCGCCCTGGAGCTCCGACGTCGAAAGATCATTTATACCCTCCGAATCGATCGCTTGGTCGTCCCGCCGCAGAGTCAGAAGCCGCGAACGGATCTGGCCTCGCAAGAAATTGTCCGTCCCGAACGCGTTGAGGCCCATGTAGCGGCACATGGAGACCAACTGCGGCCGCGAAAGATTGTCCAGAGTCAGGTCGTCATCGAATAATTTAGCCACATTGATGATGTCCGTCGCCGAGGGCGACTCTCCAGTAGAGCGAAGTTTGCGGAAGAATTCCTTAAATGCGTCGCTTCCGACTATATGGGCATTGGCTTTGAGCGGAGATTCGCGTAATGTTTCTTGTAAGAATTTGGCCATGTCGAGACGTACTCGAAGCAGTTTGCGCTGTTTTTCATCCTGTTCGAAGGGCAAATTTCGGCGTTACGCATGGCATCGTTGGAAGCGAGACTCACAGCAGCGTATTTATCCTCGAAGGTGGACGGAAGCATATTAGGGAATAACTTGAGCGCAACGGGCAGAAGTAATTCCATGAAGGGTACGATAATGAATACGGCGAATGGTACCAGACGCAACAGGTCTGTTGTTGTGCGTTTTAACTGTAGCATATACAGACTTTTGAGCTGAACAATAATTGGGAAACTAATCGCGTACCTGTCGTCTCTCTCGCCGTGTGAGCGCCTCGCCATGCAAGATCTTCCACTGAAGACGGGAAGAGATGCGAACTTCAGAGACTAACAGCTTGGAGCCGTGCCAATAGTGCTGGGCCTCATGCTTGACTTTTTTCCAGATTCGAGGTAGCAGAGGCTCTTTTGGTGCATCTTTAGGTGCTGGCGGGCCCGGCTTTGCGTCAGACAAGGCTTCAGGGTCTGTAGTAGCCGAGGAAGATGCTGCTGGAGGGGTAGGTTTTGAGCTCTGGTAACGGCGCGAGCGGAGGACAGCGGAGGTGGATTGCGGAACGAGGGGACGTAAAACAAGGGTAGAAATTAGGTGAGGTGGGAGACGGGACTTAGATGAGCGGGCGAGGAGGGCCGGGGAGGGACGAGGGAGCCATAGAGACATAAGATATGGTGCCCAGAATTATTCGAGACTCGAGTATGTACTGGGATTTTTGGAATGACATACGCGCTCGGCAAAACAGCCGCTGTTTGCCGCGGCGCTGTTTACTCTTGTCTTTCACGTTCATGGCTGCACTCAACCTTCACGATCCAACAAGTCCTGCCTACAAGAAGGTACCCGACTAGCTCGTTGTCCTCAAACTCGAGCGCTGCAAATCCTCTCAACAGGCAAAACGGCAATATTTGAATTCAACTCGCAAACGAAACAACGCAGTAGAATTGGATTGGACTCCTTTCAGAGCGGCAGAGAAACGATTCAAGGTATTTATATCCTAAGTTACAGGTAGCAGACCAGATGTACCTATGCGCATAACTAGGCCAGATTCCCGCCTCCAGACCTGTCGGATGTGCTGGATCTTGCTCTCCTGGATGATACACGGTCAGCCGAAATCCAGACAGGCGTTTGGAAGGGAAGCGCCGATGTACTAGATTACCAAAAACTTGCGTCCAACGACCCGTCGAATATAAAAGCTTTTACTACGCCTCGCATCCCAGGTGCTCGGTCTCCTCGTGCAAGATAGCCTCCGTATTCATGTCATCTCAGGACTCGTTCTACTCCCTGGATTTTTGTCGCAGGAAAAGCAGAGAGAACTTGTTCGGTGGTCACTGGTAGACCACGCCCGGCATCCAAATGAAACAAATCTTGATATCCACTATGTCCTTCCCGAGGAAGGTCTCTGGTCGGTTTGTGAGTGCGCGAAACGCGACCCTAGTCAAGACGTCTGCGTGCAGCCTCGCGCGTCTACTTCCGAACTGCCACTATCGGCCGTCATAGAAGCCCCTGGGCCGCGCCAACTCATCAACAACACGCCGGCAACGCCCAATAATTTTGTTGAGCTGCAGACGACCCCGAAACCCCCCTCTGCACCTTCCACGTCGGTACAACCCACTCTTGCGTCCGTGCTTCTTCCAAAACTTCGATGGGCAAACATCGGATGGGTACCTATTCTGTATTCCGTCTGCGGTTCATCAATTGACATACTCGTAGTATTATCACTGGGGCACGAAACAGTATGATTTCACCAAAGGGAAGGGCAAAATAGACCCTGTGCTTGCGGATGTATGTCGAGCTGCGGTGAACGCAGTGGAATGGGATCAAGTGTATGGCTCTTCGGATACATCGGACTGGGGCGAATCTGGTCCAGAGTGGAAAACATGGACGCAAGACTATGGTACATAGTCCACAAGGTTCATTACATGTCTAACCGTTCGCAGAGCCAGATGCTGGTATAGTCAACTTTTATCAAACAAAGGTGAGTAGGTGTCTGGTTGTGAAGGGCGTATTGATAAGCTAATTCGTAGGACACACTTATGGCGCACGTCGACCGCTCAGAAGTTTGCGCGACTTCACCGCTAGTTTCTATATCGTAAATTGCATTTCCCTCTCTCCTGCACCGTCTCATCTTCTGCAGACTAGGCAACGCTGCCATCTTCCTCATCGGTGGATTGACACGCGATATTGAGCCTGTCCCCATCCTCCTACGCTCCGGAGATGTTGTCATCATGTCTGGTCCAGCATGCCGGCGAGCATTCCATGGTTTGTCAAACTGTTTCCCTTGGTTCTCGTTGACCAAGTACCATCATCAGGAGTTCCCAGGATACTTGAAAACACGCTTCCGAGGCATCTAGCAGCGCAGTCTGATGAACCAGAATGGGCATCTTACGCCGAATACATGGCCTCAACCCGCATAAATATCAATGTTAGACAGGTATTTCCAAAAGGATTCGACCCAACAGTTGTTACTAGTAAATCTACGCTGTGATGTCCATTAATGCAATCATTGGCCAGAAATATATTCAAGAAATATTTCACAGACGCGTCGCGTCTGTCACATTGTGACCGATGACGCGAACAGCAGCCGTGTCATCGTCGACGTTGCCGAAGTTGGTCGAGATTGCTGGCAATTACTGTGCTTTCTCGTTGTAGACCGCCGCAGCTGTGTTGCGCAGCCTATAAGATGGCCGATTCTGATCACGAAGAGTTCCAGTCCTCCTCGTTTGATAGCGCCCTCTCCACCCTCTCAGTGCGTACCCTCCAATCCCCCAACATCCTCATTTAGGAGTGCTGTTAGTCCGGCTCGATGGTTGAGATTAAACGCACCGATGACCTCCCTGCACCTATGGCTGGTTTGAACTTGGAAGATACCAAGCATCGTCTGGTCTATACAAGATCCAAAGTCTACGTCAATCCCACTGCCTATGCACGCGACAACATTCCGGGGTTTGTAGCGCTCGTTAAACGCGTATGTTTCGGCCGGTTATCAAGGAAGGTCCTGCGCTCAGCCTGCATTGTAGGAGGCCGCAACTCCCACATATCTGTTAGCGTGGATACCTGAAACCTTGCTCAACGAGAAAGGGTCGACAGAATGGGATAAGTTCAACAAAGTCGAGGGGAGCAGCGCCGGATCAGAAGAGGAAGACGACGGTGTGTGCTTGTCCATTTCTTGAAATACATACCTGTTGCTGAAGAGTCATCCAGACGTCGTTCTAATTGACCTACCGACTCAACGTCCGGAGTCGTATGCATTCTCGGTCCCCATAACCTCCGTGTACTCTCTCATTGTTCATGCTCCAACGCTTTCTTCTTGGTGTATGTGTTCATTACTTTCTGTTCGACATAGCTAAATTATTTCACAGATGGATCCGTCGGTATAAACCTCATTAACGGCGACACATTGCCCACCCTACACTTTCATGACGATGAATCGATGTCTCGCTCGTTTACACTACCGACGCCACCAGTCAAGCGTAATAGTGGCGTCACGACATATCCTCCTCCGCCATCTACCTCCCCAGCAGCGCCTAGCCCGCGTCCTAGTAATTCCTGGGGTGGAGAGAGGCTGTTAGCCCGGCTTCGGTCGTACTGTCACCTTCTTCGCTCCACCCTGCAACCCTCACTCTACCTTGTTGGTCAGTTCATTGCGTTCATCTCTTTTTTTATATGTATCTAAATTATTGATCTTAAATCGTAGACCCTTCCCGTGCTGACATTGAAGCTCACTCGACGCAGCTCTTTGCCGACGATGCTGTTGATGATATACTGGCCCAGTCGTCATATGCAAATTCGCATTCTCCCGTACCCACACACCGACGACCACGGCCACTATCGACTTCAGCGGCATCTTTAGCTCCGAATCCGTACTCATATCGTTCATCTGTTCTCCATCGCTCCCTCGCGTCACCAGCGTCAAACGCTGCTTCCTCTTCGCAAGCTCGGACTGCTTTGTTGCAGTCGTTTTCGAATATTACGAGGGCCACGCGGCATGCCGCACAGAATATTCTGTCGCATCCTCTCGCCAAACCCATTATCCCGCACCTACCAGATCCCGTCAAGAGTCTGGTGAATGCAAATGGCGAGTGGGAATGGGGAAGCTGGGTTGACAAGAGCGGTGTCGGCGAATTTGAGAGCGCTAGAGTGTATCTTGCTCGTTGGGCGCGTATCGTTGCTGAGGAAGGCGAGCGGGCGCGGAGACGAGAAGCCCAAGCGTTGCCATCTTCATCTACAACCGAGGAAACCTCATCACTGGGAGTGTTTGAATTATTACATTCGACAGCCAATCTCCCCACTCCTAGAACTTCTCGAGACCCAGAGCACCCCATAGACGAGAAAATATGGGGTGGGTGGTTCGGGGAGGAAGGAAGACCAACTGTGCGTTTCGAGCACATGAAGCGGGAGGTGTTTAGGCGCGGTATAGAAACAAAGGGCACCCTGCGACAGCGAATATGGCCCTTTGTACTGGAGGTGTTCGAGTGGGACACTACTGACACAGAGAGAGCACAGAGGTGGGAAGAGAAGAGGTAATAATTTCGAACACAATTGGTTGCTGTCCCGCTGATACACGCTCCTCAGAAAAACGTATCAAAACATCAAAGACGAGTGGTGTGGCGTTCCGGAAGTCTTCGACCGCGCGGATACTCTAGAGGTGCTGAACAATTTGGTCCTTTTCTCATTCCGTTTATATATCGCTTCTTTTCTACAGGAACGACATCGTATCGATGTTGATTGCCGTAGAACCGATAGAAACCAGCCTCTATTCGCAACCCCTCAACCAACGCCGTCTGAAGCCAAAACTGCTGAGATGAACGACGAGAAACAGAGAGCCAGGCGGTACTCTACTATCTCTCCAGAGATGGCCGACATTGGCGCACAGTCTCCTACTAATGAACATATCGACCGTCTGGCTGGAATTTTACTAACATACAATTTTTACGAGAAAGAACTCGGTGTGTCCTATTTGTCAATAACTCACCGTTGACCTGACATGATGAAGGATATGTACAAGGAATGTCGGACATGTGTGCTCCGATCTATGTCGTTATGGCCGCGGACGAGGAACTAACGTTCTGGTGTTTTGTGGAATTCATGAACCGGATGGTAGGCATTGGAGGATTCTATCTGTTCCCAAATCTGATTATTCTTGTGTCAAACAGAAACAGAACTTCCTCCGTGATCAGAGCGGAATGAAGAAACAGTTGTTGACGCTTCAACAACTTATTGAAGTCATGGATCCTGAGCTATACCGCCATTTGGGTTTGTTCTTTCCAAATAACACTTGCGGTGATCTCACTCTGGATGATTAGAAAAAACTGACGGGCTTAATCTATTTTTCTGCTTCCGGTGGGTCGACTGATTCATCCTTGGTCCATGTATTGTTGACGCAAGTGTACAGTTGGGTACTCATCGCCTTCAAGCGAGAATTTCCGTTCGACGATGTTCTTCGCTTATGGGAAGTGTTATGGACGGATTACTACAGCAACGACTTCGTACTTTTTGTTGCGCTAGCTGTTCTGGAATCTCATCGGGATGTCATCCTGCGTTACCTGGTCGAGGTGCGTTCGCCGTTTGAATTTTCGTTCACCAGCTAACCTGTGGCAGTTTGATGAGATTTTGAAGGTAGCTAGCTCCCTGCCGCATCTACAGTCATGACTTAACACATCTACAGTACTGTAACGAATTGAGCATGACGATCGAGCTTGACAGCACGCTTGCTCAGGCCGAAGTCTTGTTCCTTTCCTTCGCCCAACTGGTGGCGGACATTGACCGTCGCAGAGCTGAGGAGCAGAGGCCTTCCACGGAAGGTCTGCGACGGCGCGGTTCGCAGAAGGAAGCTCCCGACACGGAAACAACGACCCTTAGCATGCCACTACTTTCAGATAATCTACGGGACCTGTTGAAGACAGGACGGAATTAGGACACCATATCAAGCAGAAATTCATTCTCATCTTGTTGTATGTACACGCATTTGTAACGATTAGCCACATATAATGCACACACGTCTTCCCAAAAACACTAGACTTCGTCAAGTTTCATTATTCTAGACGTTACGGTCGTGTGTATGAGGTATTGTCGCGCAGTGGCAGCGCGTGAGTGGGTATAACAGAACGAATTCTACGCCCCAGTGTCCATGGCATTGATAGACCTGCAAGAGGTCAACTCTCAATAAGAAAAAAGGGATGTCGCGCTACTCACGACTGCTGGTCGTTAGATGTGCCATCAGCGACCTCTTCAGTCCTTGTTGCGACAAGCCTCAGCATGCGGTCAAAGCCATGATTAGACTGGAGATCCATTCAATGGATTGCTAGACACCAAGTAGAAACCAAACCATACCAAGTCCCGCCACGTCTCCTCTTCATCATTTTCCGTCTGCAGTTGATATATCTGCAGGAAGCCTTTGAAGCTGAAAATGAATTTTGGTGGGAACCACGCGAACGGCGTATTGATTGACCACGCACGTTAGCTCGCCAGCATCGGTAACATCGAGAAATTCGATAAGCTCTTCCTTCGTCTCTTCCTAAACAGGAAGAGAAAAGGATTAATTGTAATGTCCTTCTCAGAATTTGATGAACGTACGGAGAAAGGGGCACCGTTCGTGTCGCGCGCCCATGAGTCGAGTCCTTCTTTGGTGAGGAAAGCCCCCTCGGGTGGCACGAGCAAAACACGCTTATCCGAGGCAAGAGGAGTAGGTGCAGGCGGATAGCAATATTTGCCTAAGAGATCCCTCAAGTTAGAACAAAGTCGATATTTGCTGAGAAGAATATTTGCCAAATATATGTTTAAGACAGACTTCGAGCTGTCGGACGTTCACAAGCCGGAATGGCAGAGGAAACACGAGCGGCCAACCTGATCTGAGATAGCGCCTTCGTTGTCGAGAAGTTGGACCCCCGTGTTGTTCCTCCGACCTTGCACGCGGCTTGGCTCTGGGGTCTCGGATCGAGACATGAAGACAAAGGGTCTAGATAGGCGGGTGGGTCACCCGCAAAGATGATCCTGAGCTCGAGAAATGACGGCGAAGGTAGCTAAGGCCGTGAATTAGAGTGGGTAGAATACCCGTAAAGAGTACAACGGCAACAAGTGCGCGAACGTTACCGTCACAAGTGTGACCGCATCTCTCCCGACCGTCATGGCGGCTACTCGCTCGGAGCCGCTTTCCATCGAATCGCTGCTGCAAAAGCAGAAGGCCGAGAAGGAAGCAGCCTCCAAGGTATGTATGTTTCTTTATGTTTTCAATTCCGTGTTCAAGTGACTCATAGCCCAAATTCCTTTCCAAAGAGGAGCGCGCAAAAATCGCTATTGCTAAACGCGCACAGGAAATTCGCGAGCAAAAGGAGAAGGACGAGTTATCTAAGAAGGACCGGGAGGCGCTCGAGCGCGATGCAGACGAACTCAGAATGAAGGAGCGCAACCAATCGAGTCGTTATGGTCGAAGTCAGCTCCTTTATTTCCTTGGAAGCTTGTGTGACCAACGAATTACTTGTATCTCACAGATGACGATAGGTATGCTCATCCAGAGCGTGACAGCCGTCATGGGCGTGGACGCGACAATCGCCGTGGTCCCCCTCCTCCCGCTGCCTCTTCGACAGCTTCTCGTGACGGCTACCAGAACGTCCCCACCGGCCCACGCGCTGACCGCGGCAAGCCGGGCTCCGTGTCCTCTTCTATGCCTCCACCCCCTGTCCCCGCACACGTCAATGGTGGTGGTGCAAACGGCAGCCTGCCCGAACCCTCGACACCCTACGAACCTCCAATGACCGACACAGACCGCGCTGCCATCAGGTCGCGTTATCTTGGAGTAGACAAGAAGAAGCGCAAAATGCGCAAGATCAATGACCGCAAATTTGTGTTTGACTGGGACACACAAGACGACACTATGGCAGAGGATTCGCCTGCTGCGGTCGGGGCGCAGCGCCAAGGCGCACAAATGATGTTTGGGCGTGGGCGGCTCGCGGGCATGGACGAAGGGGGCGGCACTGGACCCCGCAAGGGTAATAGCGCTGCTGATACCAGTCACCTTGCTGATGCCATGGAACGCAGGAAGGCGGCCAAGGCGGGGTTGGACGAGAGACATTGGACAGAGAAGCCGTTAATAGAGATGAAGGAGCGGGACTGGCGTATCTTCCGAGAGGATTTCAGTATTTCTGCACGAGGTTCGTGTCATGTTCTCGGCGACTTGGGTTGTTCTCCGTTTCTGAGTCATCGTTTAGGTGGCCAAATCCCGCATCCATTGCGGTCTTGGGCAGAATCTGACATCCCGAAGACTATTTTGGAGTGCATTGACGAGATCGGATACAAAGAACCGTCACCCATCCAACGGCAAGCAATTCCTATCGGACTTCAAAACCGCGATATTATTGGTATTGCCGAAACAGGTATGCCTACTAATCTGCAAACCTGTTGAACGCCAGTAATTCAGTTTCGATCAGGTTCCGGCAAGACGGCAGCGTTTGTGATACCTATGCTGGCGTTCATCGAGGGTCTTGCCCCATTCACGGATGATAATCGTCATTTGGGTCCTTACGCACTAATTTTGGCACCGACGCGTGAATTGGCTCAGCAAATCGAATCCGAGGCGCGTAAGTTTGCGACACCGTTAGGCTTCAAGTGCGTGTCGATCGTGGGTGGACGTGCAGTCGAGGAACAGCAGTTCAATTTGCGTGAGGGTGCGGAAATCATCATTGCGACGCCGGGACGGCTGAAGGACGTGATTGAGCGCCGGGTGCTCGTGTTGTCGCAGTGCCGATACGTGGTGATGGACGAGGCTGACCGGATGGTACATCTGGGATTCGAGGCAGATCTGACGTTCATTCTTGACGCTTTGCCATCGGAGACGATGCAAGGTGAGGATCAGGGAGAGCAGATGGATGTCGATGGGGAGACGATGGTGAAGCGGGGGCGGACGCGAGTGACGACGCTGTTCTCTGCGACGATGCCGCCAGCGGTTGAGAGGCTCGCGCGCAAATATCTGAAGAAGCCCGCCGTAATTACGATCGGTGAGGCTGGGCGTGCGGTTGACACGGTGGAACAGAAGGTGGAGTTTGTCAACGGAGACGAGAAGAAGAAGTGAGTGTGCCTGTGCCTGTTTCTTCTGTCTTGGCTGACGTTCATGAATTTTTAGGCTTAGGGCGCTGGAGATTCTGAACAGTGGAATGTATGCATCGCCGATCATTGTATTTGTGAATCAAAAGAAGACGGCGGATATGGTCGCAAAGGACCTTGGAAGGGCTGGTGTAAGTGCCAAAATACTTGGGTGGAAATTTGTGTGCTCAAGGACATTATAGTGGAGTGCGGCGACGCTGCACTCTGGCAAGAACCAGGAGCAGCGTGAGGCGGCGCTACAATCGCTACGAAACGGAGACTGCGACATCCTGGTAGCTACGGATTTGGCGGGACGGGGTATTGATGTGCAGGATGTGAGCCTTGTGATCAATTTCCAGATGGCGTCGAGCATCGAGGCATACGTGCATCGAATCGGTAAGTCGGGCCGTTGCCTTGGTTTGAGTTGGATTTTGAAATTTGGACGCTAGGACGAACGGGACGAGCGGGTAAACAGGGAGTTGCGATAACGTTCCTGACGAACGACGACGATGAAGTGATGTGGGTGATTCCAGTTTTGGAAGCATATGGTTTACTGATTTCTTGTGCTGCAGGTACGATCTCAAGAATGGTAAGGCTTGGTTTTTTGTTGTTTTGTTTTGATGAGATAGCTGATGTGATTGATGTGTACAGAGATTGCGAAGAGTCCTGTGAGCAAGGTTCCGATGGAATTGGCGAAACACGAATCAGCGCAGCATCGGGTTACGCGCGATATGAAGCGCAAACGGGAGACCGAAGACCAAGGCTGAGCGGGAGCGCGGGAGGTGCAAGGCTGCATGAAGTTGTGCGTGATGTCATAATGCAAATCCAAGCGAGGTTATGGGTGCCGTTGTTATATTTTAAGTTGCAATGTGTGGGTTCTGCCGCGGGTATCCGCCCGCCAAGGGGTACGGCAATGTACCGCACGAATACGGCCGTGCAACAGCAGGCAACTGGGCAGAAAATATGTGCAAAGGAGGGAGAAGAATAGTTGGTGACCGGAGCTTACAGAGAGCAAGAAGACTTGGGAGTTGTGCACGTTTCAACGCACACATGGGCTTGGACGAGAACATATGGGAAAAGAGCGAATGGGACTAGCCGGGGAGTGCGGTGCGGAGAGTCGTCAATAACCCCGCGCTTGACGAGCGTCACATCGCGATGCGGGGTGTGGAAAAATGATGAATTGCCCAATTAGGCGGTCGGCTGTGAGTCGGCTTGGATTCCTGCTGGTTTCCGGGTCGAGTGGAATCGTTTGTAAAGTCGGAGAGAGGGTTTCCTGGAACATAGGACTTGGGTGATTGCATTACCTAGCATTGTCCGACAGGATCTATTATGGGGGCGAAGCGGATAGTTTATTGCGATTGGACAGGCGGCCGGTGTCGGCATTGTAAGCGCAACTTATTCACTCGGTAAAATGGCGTCGGCGGCGTCATATAAATTTGTGGGACGAGGAGGGAGGCTATGGTGGTGGACAATGGGATAGTAGGCTCAAAGTATTGGCAGAATATTAATTACTTGTGGACTTTTGTGTTGTGCGAGGGAAACGCACCGGATTTCAGGATACGGATCTGTCAATATAAGTAGTGTGGTCGGGGATAGTGGTGATTATCAAACTCATTTGTTTGGTCTGTTTGCCGCCCTCGCGCTTCCAGTCTCTTGACTTCCACCTCCACCATGCCCGCCGTCCAACTAGACAAACCCCAAGCCGTATGAATCTTTTGCCCGTTCCCCCCCGTTTGACCCGTTAACTCTACCCCAGCATCTCACCCTCCCCCTTCCCCCAAACCCCGTCCTCCTCACTCCACCAGAGGACCCTTCTCCTACCTCCCGCTCTCGTTTCCGTTTCTCTACCTCACGCAAGAATTCAGTCGGCCAATCCTCCGCCGTCGTTACTCCATCCCCCGCCCCGTCGCCCTCCGTCATGCCACCCGCGGGCTCGTCCAAGCACGGTCCGTTGCATGACCTCAAGCGTTTTCTAAACAACCACATTCCCCATTCCCCGGGCCACCACCAGCACACCCTTTCCTCTTCCGATCCTTCCCCACATCCTAATCCTGATCCACCGAATACCTACTTCGAGTCTACTCGTTCTCCGGGCGGGTCCCCCAAACCAGCACCCACCGCAAAGTCAAAGCCACCTGAACCAAAGGAAAAGGATCCTTCCAAGCGCGACCCTAAGCTTTCCTTCATGCGCAAGGATAAGCCTGCTGCACAAACTCCCATTAAGCAGAGCAAGGACAGGACTCCTCCGTCTCCCGTTCCTTCTGCGCACCCTAGCGACAAGCGGTCTTCGCGCTCTCCCACTGCCACTACCCTCTCTGTCGACCCACCCAGTCATACCCCCAGTCATACCAGCATCGTACATTCCCGTTCTAGTACGACACATCACAACTTTGCTTCTCTACAAGACGCGACACACGCTCACCTCTCCAAGAAGTACGGCAAGTGGGGTCGTGTGCTTGGCAGCGGAGCTGGAGGTACTGTTCGCTTAATAAAGGGCAGCACAAAGTCCGGCGGATCCATTTTTGCTGTAAAGCAGTTCCGCCCCAAACGTGCCGGGGAAAGCGAGAAGGAGTATCAGAAAAAGGTCACCGCCGAATTTTGTGTCGGTTCGACTCTCAAGCACGCGAACATCATTGCTACCGTGGATATCGTCTCTGACCACGGCCATTATTACGAGGTCCGCTTTCTTCTCCTCGTAATTATTCGCTCTTGGCGCTAACTTGGCTTCAGGTAATGGAGTATGCGCCTTACGACCTCTTCAGTGTGGTCATGTCTGGCAAGATGTGTCGCCCGGAGATCTACTGCGTTTTCCGCCAGGTCTGCGAAGGTGTCGAATATCTCCACGAGATGGGACTCGCACATCGCGATCTCAAGCTCGACAACTGCGTCATGACCACCGACAATGTTGTCAAGCTGATCGATTTCGGCACTGCGACCGTTTTCCACTATCCTGGCAAGGTGCTCACCACCGCCACGGGTATCGTAGGCAGCGATCCATATCTAGCTCCCGAAGTTCTCAGCGGCGAGCCATACGACCCTCGGAAGACGGACGTTTGGAGTGTGGGAATCATGTTCATGTGCATGGTCCTCCGTCGTTTCCCTTGGACCATTCCCAATCCCAAGACGGATCCGAGCTTCAAGGCATTTGTTAATGCTCATCCTGACCTCTCCGTCAAACCTCCACCACGCATACGCAAGGCTGAGCCGAAACCGAAACGCGGCATCACGATGCCCTCGACCTCCGCTCTGGATGCCCCACGGCCGCTCATGCGTGAGCGCGCGAGCAGTACCAGCTCTCCGCACCTCGACCCACCGAGCACTTGCAACTCATCAGAGACGACGTCGATTCTCAGCACAGATCGCGGTTCGGCTTCCACTGGTATCACCGACCCTCCATCGCGCATGACGACGCACAGTGACAAGTCTTCCTCAATACTGCTTGCTGCAGACGAGTTGGGGAGCCCGCGGAGGTTACAGCTCCAGAATGCGCAGCCCGTTTTTAAGAGTACCGTCACGCTTCCTGCCGTCATGGGAGGACTGATGACAAGCGACAGTCCTATTGAGGTCGAGATGGACCCCAGCGTGTTGACTTTTGCGCGGCCTGGCAACTCAACTGAGTCTCTGCCACTGAGCCCCCGCGACCCGTACGATTTAGCCTTCCCTTCGACGCCGACGAGCCAGATAGATGAGCTGCCGACACCGAGGGTGGGAACGATGCCTCTTGCGGTACCGACGTCACCGACGCGAGCCCGCGCTGCAACGTTCAATGCGTTCCACACCTTGCAGATGCAGGCTGCGGACGTTGCTACCTCTGCTGTTGGTACTTCAATTTTTCCAGCATCGCAACAACATACCGCCGATTCGTCAATACCGTCAACCTCTTCGTCTGCCGATTCGCCCACCCCAACACCTGCGGAGCCGTCTACAAGTAAGCCGGCTCCGAAGAAGCGAGTCCGTTCGGATAGCGTCACGACGTTTCACGGTGGCGGGTCCGAGTCGATCTTCCGCTTGCTGCCCCGGGAGACACGGCCTGCTTTACGGCGGATGTTGTTCGTTGAGCCCTCGGCGCGTTGCACGCTCACGGACCTGCTCAAGGGTCGTGGCAAGAGCAGTAGCTTGCTGTGTGGGTGCCACATGCACGTGGACGGCGAAGGATTGGAGACCACTGATGATGTGATGTGTGCAGACCACGATTGTGAACCAGAGGAGGAGGATGATGGGGATGAGTGGTTGAAGAGCATTGAACCGTGCTCGCGCGAGGGCGTTGTACCGAAGCATGTGCACATTAAGGTTGCTATTCAAGAGAAGCAGAGCAAGAGGCGTTTCTTTTAGCCTCGGTAGCTGTGGTCTACGCTCCTCTCTGGCTTTATTACACGCTCACGAACGCACCCACGACCATCATTATCGTCGGTTTATTCTTGCTCTGGAATGGAATGGACGCTGCAACGTAGTCTGGAATGGAACTGGAACGGACGCGACCGCTCTTGGAATCTCTTACTTTACGACCCTCTTCTCGGTTTGCATCTGTTCGTTACCCGCGCCGCTCCCGGTTCCGTCCTCACCGCCGCCTTCTATATCCTCATTCACGCCTCACTCTTTACCATCCACGCCCGCCCACACCGCATCCTTTTTGTTTCGGTTTTATTTTTTCATTCTATTATACACATACATGCGTACCGCCATTTTTCTCTTCGTGTGATGTGTCCTACATCCTACTACCCTACTACCTTATACCGACCGAGTCTCGTGGCGTGTCTGCCGCGATGATTCTTTCCGAGTTATGCTTGGATTCGCCCAAAAGTTTGCCCGTACATACCTTCATCTTCTGTCGCTTCCTTTTCATATCTATTTTTTAGACACAGTGCTGTTCGCCCCTGTAATCTCATGTAGTACGTATGGTATCAACGACACAGTAAAATATAACGAACTCTTGCAATCTATCTATCGTATCAGTCCGGAACGACTGAGAACGCATTCCACACAGTCGCTTTGCCGCTGCCTCGCGAATAATAAGCGCAAAGCACCCGCCTTTCCCGCCAGATGAGCCACCATCAGGTTGTGTAAAAAATACATACGACAATCAAACAGGCTGTCTACAAGAGGTCGTCGACCTCGCGGCGCCCGTCAGCTGCATCATTCGCATCTGGCTTCCCATCCCCATTACCCTTCTTCTTCGCGTCGTCTTTGTTTTTGTCGGATGGTGGCTTACTATCCGCTTTAACATTCCAATTGGCTTCACGCAGAATGGCTGCGATTCGATCCCGCGCCGCCGCTTCGGCGGCTTGGGGGTTCGCAGCCTCATCGTCGCCGTCGACTGGGATCTCGTCCACGAATTGAATGACAATGTTACCGTCGCCATCGTCGATCATCTCCATCTCGCCAGACTTCCCCCATTGCATTTCCTTGATCGCGTCAAGAGCTTTGCGCAAGACTTCACTGTAACCACCGCTGCTCTTTTTGGAGGCATCGCCTCCCGCGCCACCTTTGCTCCCTCCCGTATCTTTGGGTGCGGCGGGCGGAGGTAGCGGCAATACGGGCTTGCGGCGAGGGCGCTGCAGAGGATGGTCCGCGTCCGGGAGAAACACAGCGCCGGACCGGTCAGGTAATTGACCGGCTATGATCTCGCGACAGGAGATGGACGCTTGCTCGCCAACACCTTTAGCCATAAAGCCTGGCTCGCCGCACAGCCGTGGTGTATGTACAACCATAACGTACGAACATGTCTTGCTCTCTTTAACAAACGCAATCGTATCGGTCGTGGCCATGGAGCAATGGAACTACAAAGAAGCGTAAGTATATAACGATGTGGGGCCATGTGGGCGCTCTTACCTGCACTTCAACTTCACGGGGTTTTCTGTGTTGGAAAGAATTAGCATGACAAACGGAGAATGCGATTCTCGGCCGAGGATATCTCGAAGACTTACCCATTCTTGTCGCAAAGCGTGCCGTCACCCCAGCGCTGGACCAGATAGCGGGATCCTGCATTACGCGCGAGTTCAAGGTTGTGTGCGAGGGCGTCTTGCTGAGCGATAGTGAGGTCTGCACCAGGCGCCGGTGGTGCGCGTCCCAGCGTGTATGCTTCCCACTGCAAACACACCAATGAATTTTCATGCAGAAAAAAAAACATGAAACAAAGAAAATTACATCAGGATCTTCCTCGGGGCGATGGGTACCTGCGAAGAAGTTGAGACCACGCGAAAGCATTCACACGAATTGCGAAATATATTCTTACCGGCAGACGGACGTGCCTGGATCAATTCGCGGAACTGACGAATTTCTCCATCGCGGCCGTGGCAATACGAATACGTGAACCAAGCTTGCCGGTGCTTCGACATTAATGAAATCAGTCAGAGCAGGAGTACGCATCGTTCCGTGCATACATAAAGACAGGTTCCCTCGAGTGGTAAGAGTAAAGACCAGCTATGAGCGGGGGTGGGCTCCTCGTCTTCATCGAGTTCGGCGTCAGAGGAAGGCTGCTCGAGAGGCTTAGGAATGAGACAGAGATATTGGTCGGGGCCCATTTTGAGATGCTCGAGTGAATAATCATCATTTGGCGCGTGCCCGTCGGGGGTCTGCACGCTCATGAATAAAGTTTAAATTTGACTGAGAAGGGCGGACCGAGGCGAGGGAGACGTCTTCGTGTGCAACGCCGAAGGAGACTTGGTCGTCGTCTTGACCGTCACCGAGGGCTGGAGGGTGCCAGGAATCGTCCCAAGGCTGGTCTAGAAATTCACGAATACCGCCACGTAGGCCGTGTGTGAGCCATCGCTGAGCAGTCTCATTTGCAAGAGGAAGATGGTTGAGAAACTGAACGTTGTACTTGGGAAACGCGGCGGGGTCGTCAGGCACGGCGTGGAAGATGCGGGAGACGACGAGGGGAGGGAGGAGGAGGAGGAGAGAGAGCATTTGCCGCGGGGATTGAAGCGCGAACGTGACAATCACGTTGTGTGACAGCGTGACACATGCAAATCCGTGAATATCCCCGAATTGCGACCGCGCATAAAATGTTGCATGTGCTTATATCACGGCCAGTATCAGAATCGTTGTGTTGATATTTGCCCTGTTTTCGCTCTCTTCTCTTCTGTTACGTGAACTACGCCCCCAATATCTCGTCAAAAATCGATTTAAACCGATTTAAACGACACTTAATCGGCGGAATTCTCTGAATTCCAGAGGAATTCTTCTAAATTCGGCACTCTGAGCGTTGATTAAAGCCGGCCCCTTGCAGCCTTCTTCTCTCCCTTCGTCCCTCGCCTTCCATCTCATGGCCTCTGCCGACCCCGTCCCAGATAACGACGACCTCACCAAGGACGTTGACGACGGAAAGGAGGACGACGCTCAGGCTGAGCCAGACCCTTGTCCGTATTTTCTGGTCCTTTTTTTCCCAACGTCCTTCAACGCGCTCATCGCGCTCTTTTTCCCCCCCAGCCGTCCAGGCTGAGACCCCAGCCAAGCGTGGACGCGGTCGTCCCAAGGGCAGCAAGAACAAAAAGCCCGCACCGAGCGCCGCCGAAGGGTCGACCACCCCACGGAAGCGCGGCCGTCCGCCCAAGGTACCCGCGCGCCAGGTCACGCGTCGTCTCGCACGCTCATCCCATTGTCACAGGTCCCGAAGGACGACGATGACAAGGACGCAGATGAGGACGCTGATGGCGAGGACGAGCCCGCGCCTAAGCGCAAGCGCGGTCGCCCCCCTAAACCAACGGTCCCAGCCGACCCCAACGCACCCCCCAAGAAGCGTGGTAGGCCTCCCAAGAAACCTGCCGAAGTTCCACAGACCGAGGACGCCTAGTTCGCCTCTTCTACCATATCCGATTTTCTCGTCCGATTACAATCCTCGCTTTCGATCGTCTTACCGCGCGCTGCCCCCCGTACTTGCCTTATGACCCGCACGAAACGCCAGTCACAGTGGACTTTTCTACCCCCCCTTCCCCCGCCTTTTTGCTAGCTACACGCCGTGCCACCCGCCTCTCGTTTATTCATGTGTTCATTCATCCGACCTATTTAAGAGGACATGTACACATCCAATATATCGTCTCGTCCTGACTATGTGAAAATACCAAGTACACATGTTGAAAAAAAGAAGCAGCATTTATCCATCCCAACTGTCCAACAAGATTTATGATTTACCCCAATTCACGTTCCTCAGGGAATATCCTACATTTCATAATTTCTCCGAGACTGATCTATGTGTCCACGTCTTGTGTTCTACATGCAAGGCGAATTTCCCAAAGCAATAGACGGCTTTACATTCATTGTTTCCGTATTTGGCGTGAGAAGGTCAGCCACAAAAGACGCATCACACCCACCCCTACCGCACCGAATAACCCCGTACCTGCCCACCCTAGCCCAGTCAGTAGTCGTGACTGCCGCTCCGCCCTCTTCATGGCCGTCGAGTAACTCACATCCGGTCGGAACGTTACCATCGTGTAAAGCGGGAGCCATCCCGAGACAACTGACGCGAACGTTGCCCGAGACAACAGCGGAATCATCGAGGGCAGGGAAATTTTCTGCGGTGCCGTGACAGAGTACAGAAACGCATCCACGGTCTTGCGAAAGATGTAGGCTGGCGTAGTCACAGAATGCCGCATTTCCACACTGTAACATGAAGAAAGAGTTAATATTAAAACTTTGATTCGCGGGTGTGAGCACAAACTAATTAGCCATGGCCAGATCGCAGATGGCGACGAGGTCGTCATGCCGGGTTTCAGAATACCGTGCAAGAGCCCCAGCCAGGTTTTGGTCGACGTGGCCAGGGGTGACAGTTTCCGATGTTGTCGCGGCTACTTTGGCTTCGTCCAACAACGCGTCCAGCACTCGGACATCTTCCAACCCGCAGTTCAAACCTTGGCCGTAGAAAGGCGCCATCGAATGCGCGCTGTCTCCCAAGAGAATGGCACGATCCAAGTAATGATAAGGATTCGACTAGGATTTTTTGGCTCAGCAAAATTGGGGCGTGGACGCAATTAATAAACTTGATGTATTACCTTGGTGCAAATTAACGGGCTTCTTGGATTCTGCGCCCAGTCTCTGGAGAGGTTATCTTGCCCGATAAGCTCCAGTGCGTCCGGAAAATGTTTTTTGAACCACGTCAAGAAAGTGTCGCGATCGGCCAGGGGCACCAGAACAGCGGTCGGTGCAAAGAGCGTGCATGTAAAGGATCTGTCCTAGGAGAAGACCGGCCTTGAGAAAAAACAAAGAAAGGTGTAAAAAGAGCTCCTGGTGACGTGAGCTTACTTTGTTTGGTAGGGCAATAAACATGAATGAATGGCGAGGCCAAATGTGAAGATGGTCCGGATCAAGTACGAAAACTGGGTCTCCATTACTATCTCGGTCGGCCGGCATTCTGAACTCGACATATTCATCTCTCAAATATTCTTGCTGGAAATCCATTCTGATACGTGAAAGCAGAATGAGCGGAATTTATCAGCGTGGGTGAAGAATCTCATAGAAATTCCGTTTTGTACATGCCTGACCACCTTCATCATCTGGCGTCGAATCACAGAAAAGCTGCCATCTGCGCCGACGCAGAGATCAAAGTCCACAGTTCGCGTCGCGCCACCGTCGACAACGTCTAAAACAGTCATGGTTTTCTTGTCAAAGTCGACAAACTGCACTTTGTGTTGGAAGAACAGCCGAATATTCGGCGATGATGCAGCGTTATCCAGTAGGCTCTCATTGAGCAGGGCACGGTCAATTGAATTTATGCACTATTTGAGCCAAGAAAATAATTGGAAAAACGGTATTAGTTCCGCGTTACGATCCCGTAGAGAAAAGAAACATGGAACTCCGACCTGTCCATCTCTGTCGTATAATTGGCTGTCCAGGGAGCAGTCTGGATGATGTATCATGCGGCCTTTCATGGGAATGACGGTTTGCAGGAACCGCTGCGCCGCAAGGGGGTCAATAACTTGAATAGCAGCAAGTCCACGGTGCGAGATGGCAAGATTTATTGATCGGAGTTGGCCCTTCCTCGATGAAGGGGCACGCAGGTCTAGAAGAAGCGATTGTTGAGCCATTTGCGGAATTGCTTCTGGGCCGTCTTGAGACTTCTGCAAGTCCACCAACTTACCGGGCCGTCCTTCAAAGAGAGTGACCTCCCAACCACGACGGGCGAGAGAAATTGCAGCTAGACAGCCTACTGGCCCGGCACCGACAACAACAGCTTTCCGGGTACGTTGTTTCGAGTAGATGGAAGAGAATGAGAGGGAACGGCCGAGGTCTGTCTGTTCGCCTTCTGAGGGTGGGTTGCGGGCGTGTTCTTCGGGAAAAGCCTGCGTCGACATCGTAGCCCGAATGGGAGGTAAGGCAAAGACTGCTTCCCCGATATGGAAATGGCAGGACACTTACTAAGAACAACCACAGGCGATCGCCGATCACCAAGTTCGCCGCTTATTGCAGTTCAACCATGTCTTCACCTCTATCTCGTCAGTTCGTGATCCCTACAAACAGGGAGATCGGCGCTTCCAACCATCCTGAACCAGGTTCGTTAGCATCGTCGACCTGCAACTGTCGGTAGCAACCAAACCGGATTTAGACAGCACTTGTACATACCTTTGCGGCAATTCGCTCGGTCCCATGTCAAAGCGCTCGAAAGCTCTTGTGGAAGAGGAGCTCAAGGTGTGGGCAACCTGGTAATAATTCTTCGTTTGGCATGTTACTGTGTCCGTAACAACTGCCATTGTCCACAGCGCAGTCACCGGCCATTTCACCTCTCATCCACACGGACGTGGTTGGGCTGATTTCTGTGATCACATAACGCCACCGCTGGCCGAATTGGTAGGAAAGTTACCCATGTTGATTTTCTTCGCGTCCACCCATGAATCGTTCTCATAGGCGCTAAAGAGAAGGAAGTAGCTTGCATGGGAACCTTGACGGCGAATCTGCATCTTATGATGGACTCCTTCTACAAACCTACTCCTCAACGGTACAAGATTTTGTGTGAAGCTCACGCCTTCCCCTCGGATCAGGCTAGTTCAGCCTTGGGCAGCTCTTGCTCGGCGTGTGGCTAATATTGATCTTGCAGTATGCTTTCGCTTCACAAGCCCTTGCCCATGGCTTCGATCCCGCGAACGCCGTTCTAGAGATGTCTCCTCGCTCGGGTGAATACACCCTTCGAGAAGAGGACATCTTAACCATGATTGAACGCGAAGGATCCTCTATCGCCCTCGTCATCTTCCCGGGAGTTCAGTATTACACAGGCCAATGGTTCCCCATGCAGTCCATCACTCGCGCCGCACAAGCTCAGGTATCCCGCTTACTATTTGCTTTGTGATATTCCTGACGCTCTAACTGATCAATGCCAAGTAGGGTTGCATATGCGGCTGGGACCTTGCCCACGCTGTAGGGAATGTTCCCCTCTCCCTCCACGATTGGGGCGTTGATTTCGCTGTCTGGTGCACTTACAAATATATGAACGCCGGTCCGGGTTCAATCGCTGGTCTCTTTGTTCATGAAAGATGGAAGGAGACTGAGCTACCCAAGCAAGTTTATCTTTCTTTACCGAATGTGATTCTCAAGTGAAGCCAGATTCGCGGGATGGTGGGGTCACGATCCGGCCACCAGGTTCGCCATGCCTCCTAAATTTTCACCCATCGAAGGGGCGCAAGGGTTTCAGCAATCCAACCCTGGAATTCTGGTTGCGGCTTCACTGCTAGGCTCTCTTCAAGTTTTCAAGGAAGCAGGAATGATGCAACCGCTCCGTGAGCGATCGTTACAGCTTACTGGCGCATTGGAAAGCCTTCTGAAGAAGTCTCGATATTTTGTACCCGTCGAGGAAGCTTCCACAAGACAATCTACTCAACCCGCGTTCACAATCATCACTCCGGATGATCCAAGCGGTCGAGGCGCACAGTTGTCCCTTTTATTCCTTCCTAGCGGAGTGATGAACAAAGTTCACGATGCGCTGAACAAACGAGGCGTCATTGGCGACGAACGCAGGCCCGATGTTATACGTCTTGCCCCTGCTCCCTTGTTCAATACCCTCAAGGATTGCGAACAGGGTGCGATGATCTTGGAAAGTGTTTTCGATGAACTTGTCTAGAGTCTGCTTGGAATCCGTGTCTTCGACTATGTATACAAATACATTGCTGCAAGATTAGACAAACCGTCACAAACGACATGTCATTGCCTCGGGTGTGAATTGGCGAATACTGACGGGAAGTCCCTCAGAAAACCAAGTACGTATAGATCAGTCGGAGATGAACTTGAATTCAAGTCCCGAATAGGTGAGAAAAAATCGGCTGCCAAACAACTTGCCTCACAAGAGACTTTTGCACAGCTCTGCAACATTCGGCAACGGGACCGGACTCTACTAACGGATTCATTTATCGGCGGAACGGCGTCTGAATTTCCCGTGTGGCGTTAGACAGATTGTGTCAAACAGGGAAGCATCAAGATCCAAGTATGGTTGGCTCGAGAACGGAATATCGGTATGCCAGCTTCGTTTGGGGTGCGGGAGGTCAAGCGGCCCACTACCTTGCAGTCAGAGCTTTTCCAGCGGTGCTCCCACAGAAGATCTACTCACCCGCACCCAGACGAGCTGCACGCGGCGATTTTGCAACGAAAACAAGACGTATTGCGGCTTTCTTCTGCGCTTCCAGCTGTTTCAGGAGCGGAGTCCACAATAAAGTCAATGTAGCAAGAGCAAAGCATCGATTTCTCTTTCACGTCGGCCGTCCGCTCGTTAACGGGCTGTCTTGGTCTCGACTCTTCCGCGTGCACAGTGTGTCAGTGGTCCACAAGTGGCCCGTTCACTCTTTCAATTGATTGGAGCACTTGACAAAATGGGCTTGGAGCGCTCTATCATGTTTGCAAATGTTGCTGCACACAGAGACAACCAGCCGCGCTATACAAATCACTGTGAACTTAAAGCCTTGAGAAGTGCTTGCTTGCCATTTACCTTTTCGCCGCGAAAGTTATGCAATATAGTCTTGCGCCGGTGCTAGAAATTGTCTTGAATTGAAATTCTCGCAGATCCTGTACTCTGCAGCGCTGTCGGCTTTGGTCCAAGTTTGATTCGCGTCAAAGAGACTCTATAATCATTGTTCAAACGCGTGACGTCACGCTCGCGTTTTCTTCTGTTTTCTTTCCCCAACCACTATCCCTAACAACTTGAACGACAATTGCAAACACCTGTTCTTTTACGTCCTCTCCTTTTCTAAAAGGCAACTTGTTGCTCAGATCTGGTCGTTTCCCGGACGAGCGACGGGAATCGGGATGCTTGAATTTGTTTCCAGTCACAATTTCGCGCTCGACATATGATTAGCAGAGTGTTCTAACGCTCAGCCTCAGCCTCATGGCCTCAAGATTAGACTTGCGAAAACGCTCGTTCACTAACAGGCACTGTTGCACGTACTCGGCGACCCGAAACAACACGACTCAGCGTAACAGAATGATTGCTAGTCGGGAAATCTCTGAAGCAACGTTGAACACACCTGTCTGGTTGCCCGATATCAAGAACTTGAAGAAATGCTGCCTCCAAATGTCAAGATACCTGCTCTTGGTGCACGAAATGAAATTCTCGACGCGGTTATGCGCATTCGGCCGAATGTCCGACTTCGACGAGCTTCGAGGAAGAACATCCTCGGGAGTGACCTGGGGTAGTTGATGCCAGCATTGAGCAAACTAGGACACGGTCGTCGACGACTATGCTAGGAAACTCTCTTCGACGAACTTTGTGGCGCGTACGATCCTTTCAGTCTTCGGGATCCACAAGGAACATCGTCTCTGTAAGCTCAATCAAGGCTGAAAACAGCAAGGTATTAGAATTGGACCCGAATCTCTTTCGTGTTAGTCCGAACTCTCCTAGCCTTGGACCTCGCCTCGATACTCGCTCATCGAACATGAATACGACGCCCTTGTTATGTGGGTTGTGTGTTGCGGCTTGTGCTTGGTCGACTCTCACCGTCAATAGCGGCGCCGGTGGTGCTGGCTTGCGAGCTTCATTTGGGTTATCTCAGGCCGGTTTCAAGACCGCCTGCATCACGAAGCTGTTTCCTACCCGGAGCCACACTGTGGCGGCTCAGGTGTCTGCGACGCACTACAACATTATAAACCGCTGAACCTAGTTTAGGGTGGTATCAATGCGGCGCTGGGGGTGAGCCGTCTCGCCTGATTCTTAACTCTAGGATTTCTCAGTCCCATAGAACGTCACCGAAGATGACTGGCGGTGGCACATGTATGATACTGTGAGCCAGGAATTTCATCTATCGATCTGGACTTGATCTCTTGAAGGTCAAGGGCTCCGACTGGCTAGGTGATCAGGATGCGATTCATTATATGTGCCGCGAAGCTCCACGCACAGTCATCGAGGTGTGATATGCTTATTTCTCGCAGTGTAAGTTGAACCTCCCCTCCACAGCTGGAGCATTTTGGCGTGCCGTTTTCTCGCACAAAGGAAGGCAAAATATATCAACGAGCGCTGGGGGGTCAGTCCTTGGAATACGGCAAAGGCGGTCTGGCATATAGATGCGCTGCTGTCGCGGATCGTACTGGCCATGCCCTTCTGCACACCCTCTATGGCCAGTCTCTGCGCCACAACACGAACTTCTTCATCGAATATTTTGCTCTGGATTTAATCATGCAGGGCGGTGAATGTGTCGGTGTCATTGCTCTCAACATGGAGGATGGGACTCTTCACCGATTCCGGGCGCACAAGACGGTGTTGGCTACTGGCGGCTATGGGCGGGCTTACTTCAGCTGCACAAGTGCCCATACTTGCTCCGGAGATGGCAGCGCTATGGTCGCTCGTGCTGGACTTCCCTTGCAGGATCTAGAGTTTGTGCAATTTCACCCGACTGGTATCTACGGCTCCGGTTGCCTGATCTCCGAAGGTTCTGCTATTCCTTCTAGAACCATATCACAGAATCAAAATCTGACTATAGTACTGAGCAGGCTGCCGCGGCGAGGGAGGATACCTTCTCAACTCTCATGGAGAACGGTTCATGGAGCGCTATGCTCCGACAGCCAAAGATCTGGCTTCCCGCGATGTAGTATCTCGAAGTATGACGGTTGAAATTCGGGAAGGTCGCGGTGCTGGGCCTGACAAAGACCACATCTACCTGCAACTCAGTCATCTGCCTCCCGAAGTTCTCCACGAACGCCTGCCAGGAATCTCAGAAACTGCTTCCATTTTCTCCGGCGTCGATGTTACGAAAGAGCCCATCCCTGTCTTGCCCACGGTTCATTACAATAGTACGTCTTCGCCGTCTCTGGTCACAATAAGTTTGCTCACACTCGTGCAGTGGGCGGTATCCCTACAAAATACACCGGAGAGGTTCTCACAGTTGATGCCCAAGGAAAGGACAAGGTGGTTCCCGGTCTTTATGCTGCAGGCGAAGCTGCTTGTGTTTCTGTTCACGGCGCAAATCGTCTCGGTGCTAACTCGCTGCTGGACATTGTCGTATTCGGGCGTGCCTGCGCAAATCATATCAAGGAAATCCTCACTCCCGGCAGACCCCACAAGGCCATTCCTGAGGAGGCTGGGATTCACAGCATCGAATTCATGGACAAGATCAGGTAGTCGCGAGACCGATTTCGAACCTTATAACTTCGCTGAACAGTTACAGACAGTCGGATGGAGCGGAGTCTCCTACTGCAATCAGACTTGATATGCAGAGGGCTATGCAAGCAAATGCAGCTGTGTTCCGGTTCGTGTGTCGCCACTAATTTTCTACGGCGAGTTTGTGAAAAACAGGCAGAACACAGTCCTCATTGGATGAAGGTGTCCATGATCTCCGCGCCATCTACACAAGATTCGGCGGCATTGGCATCAAGGACAGAAGCATGATATGGAATTCGTCAGTGTGGTTTTTCGGAGCACTTTCAAACATTCCCAAGACATGGACTTATAGGAACCTCATTGAAACGCTCGAACTCCGCAATCTTCTGCAATGTGCCGTACAAACGGTCGTTGCTGCGGCTGCTCGACAGGAGTCGCGTGGAGCTCATGCGCGTGAAGACTTCCCCGCTGTGCGTTCTTCTCGTTTTTGTCTTTTCTTTGAGTTCGAAAACATTTCAAGCGTGATGATGTGAACTGGATGAAACACACCTTGACATACCAGCCTAATTCATTCAAGCCTGATGTTGAGCTGCGATATCGGGATGTAGTTGGAACCACGCTGGATGAGAACGAGTGCAACGCTGTTCCTCCGATTAAGCGTATATACTAGGAATACTTAGATTCGTAGCGCGTGTAGGAATATGCGATCGATTTCTGGAGGTCTGCATCCTTTCTGCACTTCTAATGTGAATTGCAAGGATGCGCGAGTCGCGAGACATGCCAGAAAAGACGACCGAGAAAGTCGCGTGATCGTGATTTTCCCGCTTTTCCAATTCTCTTATGTTCTGCAGACGACGTTTGCTCTCTACGGTTCCATGGTTTGTTGACCCCGTCCAACCTGCACGAGCACCTCAGTTCGTTCGACGGCTACCTCCCCACTTGCCTACGACAGAGCCCCCTCCGCTACCCCACGATGCCCCGCAACCGCTGAAGGACCTCCATGCGCAGCTCGTCCAATCGCCCCTCCTCGACCCCACCACGCTCCTCGTTTCGCAACCCCAAAGCCTTCCCGAAGGTCCCGCGCTGCCTCATCGCGAGCCACAGGGCCGCCGGAAGAGGGGCGGCACGTATTATGGCGAATCTAGCTTTGAGATCCCTGGGAGTTTATGGAGCTGGATCGTCATGGCTCAGGTTATTATTCGCATTGACTACGCTTGGAGGTGCTGTAATCCCGTCTCATTGCTTCGCAGGTTAAGGAGGGTACGGAAAACAAGGGGGCGATAGAATCTGTTGTGCGTGTTGTTCGAAAGACGGTTCGTATCTCTGGTATAATAGGTGGTTGGTACTTTGACTGACATCTGCTGGCTCCTCTATCTAGCTTCTTGGTGTCCGCCCTCCGTTGCCAATTCCACCGAATGCTAAACAACGCGTGCATAATGGGTGGGCGATGATAGATGCGGGACCTTTCGCTGTTCACATACTCAGCAAACAAGCTAAGGATCGGTACTTTCCGTCAGATAGGTATGACCGGAATAGATGGTAGTGTGCTCGAAAAAAAGTATATCCTGATTGTAATTTTCTCCGGGTCCTTCACTCATTCGCTCAGAATGATAACAAGACTATCATCTCTCCGAGTCGCCGGACTCGGCGACTGGTTTCGGAGTGGATACTCCGCAAACCAGCTCCAACCTGAGAGAAAAGATAAGAGAGAGCCATGACGCAGATTGCGTAGAACATGAGTAGTAGATATTCGAGAAGAGGATAAAAAGTCGAGATGTAGATGTGAAGCCTCATTGAAACCCTCCGCTTCACATTACAATGGCTGTAAACGATAGAAACCTACCTACCGGTCCCCAGGTGGTCGGCGTATGGCCAGGTCAAGACACACTATAATGATTATGTGCTGCCCTTGAACTAAACGTCTTGCGCAGGCGTAGCGAACCCTACATCATCCTCGAACGCCTCGAATCCAATGGCCACTAATTTTGTTCGGTTGCTTTCACTTTGCGTTGAACGCGGCTGACAATGGTAACAGGTCACTGACCCAACGACTTCTGAGCGCGGGGCTGGCGCAGGTCCCAATTTCGACGGAGACAAACAAGCGCGACGGACTCTGAAGGAGCAAGCTGGTGTGGTTGAGGCGCAACCAGGAATCATTGAGTCGACGAATGTCCATCCGCTGCGCCCAGATTCGAACGACGGTGGGTCGCGATTCCAGGAAAACTTGGGCATAGCTGATAGATTATACTAGACGATGGATGGGCGCATGCTACGACGAAACCAGGGAGCCAGAAGACGAGCGAGCTTCCTCAGGCTGCAGCAGGAGTGGGTGAACAGGCATTGAACATGGCAACAGGGGGCGCAAAGATGGCGTATGGATATGCTGTTGGGAACGAGGAGGTTAAACGAGAGGGAAGCGAGCAGTTGTACGGAAAGAAAGAGTAGATCCACCAAACTAAACTTGTACAAATACACCTTTGATTCTTTACTACTTACTGCCATGACTTCGCGAGCTGGTGGCCTGTATGGTGGTCTCACCTTTTCCACCGGCGCAACTGTTCCTTCAGCTCCCTCTGCTGCCTTACCCTCCTCATCCACTCCCGACCCCGCACCCGTTCAACCTCCTCCTGCGCCACAACAAGTGGTAACCGCAGAAGAGCTGCCTCCACAAGAAAATGTCGGTGGCGATCCAGCACCCGCCTCTGCCTCTGCAAAGGCCCCAGCCGGTACTTTCTGTTGCGCATATGCGGATCGAGAATTCGTTTATTAAATCCACTCTTCGTGTCGCTCCGAAAGGATGGTCCGCAGCCCTCGCCTTTGCTCCTGTAAGGCGCACTGCTGCCCAAAAAACAAAGCCTGTCGCTGTGAGACTCCCTGTTGGCGCAGCGCTCACCTCCGCGACCTCATCCGCCGTCGTTTCCTCCACCGCTGTCGTGTTTGCGCCACCAGTCCTTGCAGAAGCTACCCATGAACCGGCAGAAACTTCCGGGTGGGGAAAGAAAGTCAAACCACCGTCGATGGTGTTGGACGAGGATGTCAATGGATACAAAGCCTCCCACACCAAGAAGAAGGGAACTGGCGGCAAGGGCAAGGGTCGCAGGGTGCGTGGCGTTTAGCCGTTCTTGTCCGCTCTCCATCTCTATCATCTTAGAACAAGAACAACAATGCACCCTCATTGTCCGTATGGGACCCCATGGAACTGTATGACCCTCTGCGCCCCAACGATTACAACGAATTCAAGGTCTGGAAACAAAAAGACCGCATCGACCGACGCGAACGACTTGTCGAGGAGCGCCGGCGCGAAGACCGCAAACGCGGTAGACGTAGTGGGGGCTACTCCGACAGTGACGGCACCCCCTCCGACGACGACGAGCGACCTAAGAAATCGAGTTGGTTCATTCCGTTGGATCCATCTCTACAGACTCTCACTGCCTTACAGGTCGGTACGAAGATACTGATCGTTGGACAAGAACGGACGAGGAGCGACGCGAGGTTGAAGAAAGGCTCGGACTCGGGACTTCGGCTGTTCCCGCTGCTGCCCCGCCTCCAGCCAATCTGACCGGCGATGAGGCCTATCAACGCCGCCTAGCAATGTCAGCCGGAAAACGACCACCTTCACCGCCTCCTCCCCCTTCGACTGGCGACGTAGCTGAAGAGAACGAGGATGTCATTCCCGGATTACTAATGAACACATCTAACGTCGCACCCCCGCGTGAAGAAACAGGCGAGGAAGCGTACCTCCGACGCGCCGCCATGGCTTCTGTTGCTCGCCCCGCCCCCCCTCCTCTCACCCGCTCGCCCTCTCCGCCGTCGTTGGCGTATAATCCCTTCGCACCGCCTTCGATGCCCCCACCGCCTCCTGGTCCACCACCTGCTGTAACGGCTGCCTTGGACGCACGCGTCAAGGCGGCAGCTGCCATCGCCTCACGTTTGGGTGCCCTCGCTCAAGGCGTTCCCGAATCCGCTGGCGAAGACAAATCTGTGTCTAAAAAGTACGGCTCCCCTCGTTTCCTCACTAATCGCTCATCGCTTCGCAGACCCGATCCTCATGGCTTCGCTCAACGCCTCATGGCCAAGTGGGGACACAAAGAAGGTACATAGTTCGCCATTGTCCTGCTGGCATCAAAGAAATTGATTCTCGTCTAGGACAGGGTTTGGGTGCCGATGGCTCCGGTATCGTGAACGCTCTCACTGTAGAACAAGTTTCGCAGGGGAAAAGCAGCAAAAACAAAGCTCAGAGCGGCGGCGGCCCTTCGGCAGGCAAAGGTATCGGTATCGGCTCGAAGATGGGCAAGATCATCAACAATAATGAGGACGCCAAAACAAGGGAAGACCGCGAGCGATTCGGCGAGCCCAGTCGTGTGGTGGTTCTTACCAACATGGTGGGACCGGAAGACGTCGATGATGACTTGAGCGAAGAAATTGGTTCGACTTTCGCCTCTTTCATTGCTGAGCTGTACTCACTCGTTATATACGCTTAGGTGACGAATGCTCGAAGAACGGCGTTGTTGAACGCGTGGTCGTCCATTTCGTGAGTCCGCCGCCATCGAACCCTGAGGACGCCGTTCGAATCTTTGTCGTCTTTGGTGGTCCTGTCGGTGCATGGAAAACTGTTCGCGAGCTCGATGGTAGATTCTTTGGCGGACGATCAACCAGAGCTCGATATTTCCCCGAAACTCTCTTCACTCAGCATATTCTCGATGTAGCGTTGTCTTGATTAACATGTACATGTAACAATCATCTGAATGGTTATCGGCGTCATAATTTATTACTTAGAATTGCAAGGATACAGGTTTCTAGTACACGCGTTTGAAAGGAGGGACAGCCTTGCACTCATTTTCGTCGAGAGTGGTACCGATGACACCACGGTATTGGAGTTCAACGTCCGGTGAAGAGGAATCGCGTTGGAATGACAAAGTGTGTTTCATCCAGTTGGCATCATCACGCTGTAATGAACAAGTCAGCACGACATACAAAACCAATGAAAAATGAAAGCAGACCTCGGGGAAGTCTTCACGAGCGTGGGCACCGCGAGATTCCTTGCGAGCAGCAGCCGCAGTGACGGTTTGAACAGCACATTGCAAGATGTTGCGAAGCTCAAGGGTTTCAACGAGGTCTCTGTTCATTGATTCGGTCAAAGAACATGTAAGATGTTTCTAAGAGCACTTACGAATTCCAAATCATACTCCGGTCTTTGATTCCAACATTGTCGTAGCTCTTGTAGATGGAGCGAAGCTTCTGCACACCTTCGTCCAGGGTGTCCTGGGTGCTACACTTATTTCAGCAACGACCAATTGCGCCTCAAAACGTCACAGACGACGAACCGGAATACAGCAGCGTCTGCCTGCATGGCTTTCTGCATGTCAAGCCGGATTTTGGCGGTGGGCTCCGGTCCGTCGGAGGTTCTATATAGGCGAGGAGTTAGTTACAGTGCGTCGAACACGGTAATCCAGGGTACCTGATCTTGTCCATGAATTCGATGCTGTCAATCCCCGCCTCGTCAGGAACGGCCTTGTGGGGTTTGCCGGGAGTGAGGGTCTCCTTGATATGGTTTGCGCATGCACGCCCGAATACGACAATATCCAGCAGCGAGTTAGCACCGAGACGATTTGCGCCGTGAACAGAAACGCAAGCAGCTTCGCCTGCAGCATAGAGGCCGGGGACCACCTGGTCCTTTCCTTGGGCATCAACTGTGAGAACTTCTCCGGTATATTTTGTGGGGATACCGCCCACTACATTAGTGTGAGCAGACTGAATGCGACCAGAGACGGCGAAGACGTACTGTTGTAATGAACTGTGGGCAGTACAGGAATGGGCTCTTTGGTAACATCGACGCCAGAGAAAATGGAAGCAGTTTCTGAGATTCCTGGCAAGCGTTCGTGAAGAACTTCAGGAGGCAGATGGCTGAGTTGCAAGTAGATGTGGTCTTTATCAGGCCCAACACCGCGACCTTCACGAATCTCAATCGTCATACTACGGGAAACAACATCGCGTGAAGCCAGATCTTTTGCTGTCGGAGCATAGCGCTCCATGAATCGCTCTCCTTCAGAATTGAGAAGATACCCTCCCTCTCCACGAGACCCTGATGAAGACGTTAGAATGCGTTATATGTACAAGGAGAGCCCTACCTTCTGTAATCAAGCATCCGGAGCCATAAATACCAGTCGGGTGGAATTGCACAAACTCTAGATCCTGCAAGGGAAGTCCGGCACGAGCAACCATAGCGTTGCCGTCTCCAGAGCAAGTATGGGCACTTGTGCAGCTGAAGTAAGCCCGTCCGTAGCCGCCAGTAGCCAACACCGTCTTGTGCGCTCGGAATCGGTGAAGAGTCCCATCCTCCATGTTGAGAGCAATGACACCGACACATTCACCGTCCTGCATGATCAAATCCAGAGCAAAATATTCGATGAAGAAGTTCGTGTTGTGGCGCAAAGACTGGCCGTAGAGGGTGTGCAGAAGGGCATGGCCAGTACGGTCAGCAGCAGCGGCGCAGCGGTAGGCCTGGCCGCCCTTGCCGAACTTCAAAGATTGACCCCCAAATGCTCTCTGGTATATTCTGCCTTCTTTCGTACGGGAAAATGGCAATCCGAAGTGTTCGAGCTATTCGTTGATCAGCATCATACTATTACCACGAGTTGAAACGCACCTCGATAACCGTACGCGGGGCTTCACGGCACATGTAATGGATAGCGTCCTGGTCTCCAAGCCAGTCAGAACCTTTGACCTGCAAACAGTCAGAGCATGGCATACGCGCGGAAATTGCGGCGTACAGTATCGTACATGTGCCATCTCCAGTCGTCCTCAGTGATGTTCTAGGGGCCGGAAACATGTGAGTAAATGCAAGCAGGAACATTACAGAACTTGTTCACCCCAAGAGCAGCGTTAATTCCACCCTATAAAGCTTTAGCGACTTGAGACACCACTATGATTGAATTATACCTGGGCTGCCACAGTATGACTTCGCGTAGGGAAAAGCTTCGTGATGCATGCAGTGTTGAAGCCCGCCTCTGCCAATCCAAATGCCGCTCGAAGCCCCGCGCCGCCAGCACCGCTGTTGATGGTAAGAATTGGTACAACCACGCAACGAGATGGCTTACACTACAATGGCATCGTACTCATGTTCTATCAGTGGGTACTTGCCTGAAGCCCATGACTGGGGAATTTCAAGCTTCAGGTCAGCACAGCGGTTGAATGAACGGTTCAAGAGTAATTACCTTAACCTCTTCAGCTTTAACTGGGTTTGTAGCGACAACCTTTCTGGCAGGAGCAGAAGATTGGAAAGAGCGTGCTTGCAAAACAGCTCGCGGCACGCTTTTTCTGAGCATCGTTGACGGTGATGAGCAAAAGCTGGGACTGGGCCAGACTCGTCAATCCGGTCCGTATTCGTCCCCCAATCACATGCCTGGGATTTACCTCCGATTGGTTCCTTTCGGCTTTCTTCGGTCAAAAATGCCGCAGAAATTTTGCTAACTCCCAACGCTTGTGTGCTTATTGTACAGACAATGTATTATACGTCTACATCTACATAAACTACTTATATCATGTGGGTCGAGAAGGAGTGGCTCGTCAAAGAACACCGAGTGGATCATGCTCCGTGCTACTCTGAGCCCGTCTTGGTGGCGCCGGCCGTGAAGCTCGAGGCTCACGACTCAGGCTGGCTTCCGGCGGTCGCCGAATGGTCGAAGAAGTTGGAGGAGGTACACGAGGGAGGGATGCAGAAGGAAGGTTGCTGGCGACGAAATTTGATCGCGTATAGTGCCATGGCGCAATGGATGGCGATGTCGGCGACCGGGCGGTAGTCGGAGAAGTCGGGGGCGAAGAAAAACTATTCGACAAAGGCGGTGGCGTGTCGGCCGACACCCTAGATCGCAATGATTCAACAACGGTCACAGGGGTGGGGGCCTTAGGTTGGGCCACAGGAATAATGGAACTCCCAGAGGAGCTCGTTTTGTGGTGAGCGCCTTTTCTTTTCGCAAGTTCTTCCTCTCCAAACAGTCGGTCCTCCTCAATCCTTAAGAGGTTGGCCGTAAGAACGTCCCTGACGTACGAGATGGCTTCTACCGCCTCTCCTTTCGACTTTTGCAGCTGGGACCGATCCTTGACTTCGGTCTCGTCTTGCAACAGCAGGTCCACTGCCCAACTCAAGGACTCGCCTAACCGTTTGTTGTTGGATTTGAGAAGTGCGAGTTCACGTTCCATCTCCAAACGAGACTTGGGCTCCCATGGAGGTCTTTCTTCCGGAAGTCGCTCGTCCTCCATGGGAAAAGATGGGGTCGTCGGTGAGCGTACAAAGGAGGCAGCCAATTCGGAGAGGTTACGCTAGGTCGGATGAATTCATGTATTTTGGACACCAAGACGAGGACTTACTCTCAACTCAGGAACAGCACTCATGATGGTTTTGTTGATACCAAAACTTTCACTCTTCTCTAATAGACCTCGCGCGAAGGTCTCCAAACCCATCTGTTGACCGGGTTGTGCCCTTGTATCACTGGGTTTAGCGCTCGTAGCGGAGACCTTCTCTCGACCGCTTCTGGGTGCTCTTCTTTGAGGCGGTGGAGGCGGCGAGGGAACTTCGGTTGGGATGTTCAGGAGATTACGATTTTCGAGGACCAGCGAATGTCCTGTTGCCTCGCTGGGCGACATCTGCAACGCCAAAGCCTGCCTCAAAAGGACGCTAGTATGATGTGGTCCGTCACCAGACGGTTGAGACGGGTATCGCAGTAAGCTCGTTAGCTGTCCACTGTAATCCGAAGGAATCACTGAACAAAATTCGATCAGGATGTGGGCGTGAATTGAATATGAAGGGAGACTCACACTCATTCCGTATCCGAATCAGCATAGATGTACAGATCCAGGGAGCCAGCTCAAAAGTTGGATCGCATGCAAACAAACCATCCCATAACTTCATGGCTGAACTCATCTCGAATTCACGTGTGAAGAGAAGTCTGAGCCACCGAATCCCGTATATTTGAGGTTCGATGCCGACGGCCTGCATGTGTTTCCATAAAAGAGGATCCACCGATCGAAGAAGGACAGACTGAATACGATTGCAATCCTCGACAACAGGTGTTATATATGGTTTGATTTCAACCGGTCCAGCAGGGATGTTGACGTGAGTAGCGAACGGCGAAGATGGTGGTGGCCGCGATGCAGCAGCGGATTCTTGCCATTCATACCATTTCGACGCGCCGTGCATGACAGCCTCGAATAAGGCCCATGCATCGGCGGCGACCCCCGTCCTTGAACAGGCCTCTTGCAGTGCTGGTTCATTCACTTGTTCATCGGCGTCGTCCACCGAATCGTAGTCAACAGCGTAATAAAGAGGTGCTAATAATTCGTGCATGCCTGCAATCAGAGGGAGAGGTCAACATCTTTAATCTGAACAGGTGCAGCAGAATCGACCTTGACGGTATCCGGTCGCCGGATTGGTCACAGTTGAATAAATGAATAGGATATTTGTGAGTTGAACTTGGACCTGACGATAGCTCGAATTCAATATACTCGGCTTGCAACTAAGAGAACGAACAAACCTCGGGTTCCCTAAAGAACGCGATCTCAGGAAACGTTCTCTCAACATCCTGTAAGATTGTCTTGCGCAATTCCACTGATGCGAACCATTCCTTCCAAGGATTCTAACCTCCCAATGAACACAGCATAAGGAATCTCTACACAAAAGCATACCTCTTTGTGAAGACTCAAGGGATTGTTCGTTTCCAGGTCACCCGCGGATGCTCGTCGCTCAGATGCCAATAACGAGTCGGGAACGACGCCCTCTTCATAGCTTCCGTCGGGAGCGCGCATGTGTTCCGACAGCAGTTGTTTCCATTTCTTTCTTGCTACCCTGAGCGAAGATAGAGGCGGGGTTGCGACAGAGTCGGCCAAGGGTTGTAAAGGCTCATCGGGAAGTAGAAAGAGCTATAAGAGAATAACGGTTGAAGAACTAGCTGAAAGGTGTTATGCTGGTAGCACCTTCCATGCCAAACTGCGACCGGGAATCTCCAAAGTGTCGGATGTGAAGAGTCGATCAGCTAGAGCTGCATCTCGGATGCGAGAGCTGGAGGTTGCTGAAGAAAATAGTTTCGCATAAGCTTGCCTGCCAGATACATTTAGGACCAAGATCGAGAGGCTGCAGCAAGACAAACTTGAGCGGCTGCGACGGAGCCCTAGAGCTGCTCGCCTCCATCGAGTGGTAGGTAATTGTAACAGTTGGCCGTCATTACGTAAAAATATTCATGATCATGCTCTCAAAGTCGGTATACGATATACTGTACCATACACAAAGCCAGGAGCAAAAATTATAGGAAATCACTAGTTGAGCTATTCCAACTCGAAAATTCTGAGTGGTGTTGACCCTCATTTACTGCCCGTATGAAATTATTTAGCGAAAGGTCCATGCCTGGATCTCCCGCCCGTTGGTGTACAGAGAAATCGTCCGAGCCGTCGGATGGATGTGGAGAGACGCCGTCTACGTTGGTAATATCCGGCCAAGAATACGTGTATGGAGGTGTCTCTGTGCGATCGAGCCCAAACTGGGGATAAAACTTGGGATCGTCGGTGGGAGGTGAGTCGTCCCGCGAGGGAAATACGTTGTACTTTTCCAAAAGAGAGGAAAGAAACTGAGCATATAGGGCAGGAGTGTGTCTGCCATCCAGAGCAACATTATCTGATCTTAAGACTTTGATAAGTTCGCTGACAAGGAGGACAATATCTTGCTGAGTGTCCTCGTTCACAAGAGGCAAAAATCTAGGGCGAAGAAGCTGCATAGAAAAAAACTGCTTCAGTCATCTCGAATTTTCCCAAGATCAGAAAATACTTACATTCACCAGAAAGGCTGACGCGAAAGAGATGTACAGCCAATTTGCTTCCATAGCAAATCTCAGATGGCCGGTAGGATACAGTCTATTGAGTGCGATGTGGATGACGGCGCGCGCTGCATCAATAGAAAGCCGCAAGATGTCGGAATCGCGAGAAAGGTCTTCCCTTGTAATGCGCTGAAACCCATCCGCGAGGACGACCAACCGCAAATAAGCCGTGATCATTCGCGTAGTGTTACCGCGATAGACACATATTGGCAGGGCTTTGAGGAGATATTAGCTGGAAATTATCGAAGAAAGAGAGGTTGCGCACGATGCCTGGCATAGTCTTGGTCAAATCGTGCCACCCAATCAGCCAATTCATGGTTCAACTCTTCTTGTGCTTGGATGGCCAGCGTTACGGAATTCATCTTCTGTAATTGAGATCAGCTACATGTCCAACCCCCTGGGACAGACGTGCTTACAACGTTGGCGTGAACGCTCCGTCTCCACTCCGCCATGAGCAGAATGATATGAACGTATGCGCATAAATGCACATCAAAGGGGCCATTGAGAGCGGATGAATGGTACCAGTCACGCGAAGTTCGGGCAATGAAATCGTCGAGTTTGAGCATTGGCATTTTGCCAAATTGGATCGCATGTGATGCGTCAACACAAAAGCAGTTCAACCAAGTCCTCATTCTGTTGAGACTTTCTCGTTCATCGCAATGAGGAGGTGGAGGTTGGTCCAGACCTAGCTCCATGGCCATCCTGGTACATGGTTGAGCGTGAACTTACCACTGAGTCACCATTACATACCTAATGGCCACACCCATAAACAACCAACTCCGATCATCCGCAAATTTCGAGCGCTTCTGCTTCGGCATGGGATATACAGCGAGAATGAGGTATGCTTGGCACACATCCACGCCGATGGATGCATCTATTAATGCTCTAGCCGCAGCTTCGCGGGCGAAAGCATGTGCTTGATGATACAAGTTTGGTCTTAGTGTATAGAAACGCGCCGCTGTAGCACAGACTAGGCTTCATTCAGGAATTATGAGCCTAGAAGCAGTAGAATTTGGCTTACTGACGGTGAAGAGAAAAGGCGAGTCCCATATCACGTCTGCCGGGTCGCGGTGTAGCTCCGAATCCAAGATAGAAAAATATGGCTGGATGCGCGTCAACCAAAGTAATGAGTATGCAGAATCAATTTGAAGCACGCACATCGACTCTTTCGAAATAGATAGCGAACAGATCGATAATTTCGGCAGGATAGAGACAGCAATATTTGACGATCGGTGGAGCAGATGGACGAGGAGAAATGTGACCTGGACGCATCGTTTAATGCTGCTGACGAACTCGCGCATATAAATTACCTCGCCCAAAGTACGAGACCGCCGCCAACTCAGCAGTCGAGTTCGTTCTGTAATTGTTGATATTCCTCAGGCCTGCGGTTGTTGTTGGAGTGTTTAGTGATTGAAAACGAAGTGGAGTAAGTAAGTACCATCGTCGCGGCCTTCACCTATCAGTTGTTGCATTTTAGATTTGGTTCTCAGCCGGTCCATCTGTGCGAGTATATTTTCTATCTGGCGGTCTTGCTCCTGAGCTTTCTCTTGCAGATCTTCGTGCGTACTTGACAATGGTACAGAATTAGACTATATATGTATCGTAGGGGATGAGCGTAGGACCTACGGAGCTGGTTTACGCTTCTTTCTGTTACGCGCGAGACATTCGTGATTCCCGTCTCGACTATTGCATGGGTTGGAAATTAGAACTCGATAGCCGCAATATGACCAGAGTGGAATGCATTCACCAGCGTTGGCAAACCGTCTCTCCGAGACTGAATTCACAACGAACCTGTGAAAACGAGATTAAGCCGGTTCTCAGATACACTTTGTTGAACAACTAACTTTGAGTGACTTGCAGTGAACGCATGCCCCTGACCTGTCGTTGTACATTGTGAAAGTGGAACAGTTATTTCTGGCACTACGTACGATTTAGTCTTGCGTGCCCGTGAAGGCCGTTTGGTATTAATAGTTCCGCCATCGAAACTATCGCTGTCGTCTGAGACACTCGACAATCTGTCGGAGGGCATGTACGGTCTGCGTATCGAACACACGCTGCTTGAGCATCAAGATATGCTGCAGAAAACAAGATCTCTCACGGGGCTGCGGGCCGATACGCGTTCCCGTTGAACCTGCAAGCTCAGGCTGAGGCTGGACGACGGTTGACTTCTGATTTGATACACGTGGACGCGGGGAACAGTTGAGCCACCGCGAGCAGCCAACAGCGATATCGATATGTCCTTGGCGGAGCGGAAGGGACAGTCAAGAATGTGGAATGACCGAGCTCTTATGTATGTGGGGATGACGGATTCGGAGATCCATGCTGACTCCATAATATGGCCGATGTGGTACGCAACGGCCAAGGTTCGGTACGCCCAAGCCCAGAAAGGTAGAAGAGCCTGGTCCGTGTCTGTCGGAATTCTGAGCGTGAATCTCTCGCTAGAGCGCTAAACGGTGATCAGCAGTGTCAAATGCAAATCACTGCTTACATTGTACAATTGGGTTCCGGCGGGTAGATTACACTGCTTATAGACTGAACTAGGAGCCCATTTTGTGGGACAAATTGACCTGAGAGTGGATCAAGGGAGCTATTTTCTTTCTGCTAGAAACTTACCAAGATGTGCGCAGTCTTGCACAAGGATAACAGTTCCTCTACGTCCATATACCACGGAGCTGACGAGAACCATTGTCAATATCAGACAGGACATCACGATGAACGGAAAAAGAACACAAATACACGGAAAAGGTTGGGTGAAGTAATTGCAGTAAGTGCTGCCAGAGCCCGGTCCCAGTTCGGCCAATCAAGGCAGCACCACGATGGTCGCCGGGGGTGCAGCTCCGCTTGAGTGCAACCTCGAGCAACGTCGTGGATGTGTGTCTACATTTTCATGGCCAACCCTTCAGAGTTCAGCACCGTGGCCAGACGATTTGGAAAGAAACTGGGTGATTATTTCGGTCGGCTTTGAACACAAAGGCGTATGTTGCCGTCGTGGAAACAAGGGATTGGAGATGACGCCCAGGTTAACTTCTTTCGGGTTTGAGTTGAAGCTGACCAGGATATGAGAAGGACCACGCCGGCGACTATGCATGAGCTTCGGGCGATTCCGAGCGGCATTCCAACAAATACGATGTTGGGACGTGAGCTGTATTTTGGGAAAGCGATACTCTGCTTTGGCAACGGCAGCAGTTAGCCTTTTGATCCGATGTCAACAAGTGATGATTATCCGGCGTTCTTCTTCAAGTTCTTGTGTATCTACTATGTATTGTAAGTAGGTCCTTCCATTCTCAGCGTGTTCGTTAAACATCGCCCCCGCTTTGGAATCCTCCGGGTAGCTTCCATTCGTTTTGTTCAGTCTCCATCCCCGGCGCATCTCCTTCAATCATTGACAGGCACGGAAAGCATCGCGCATTGAACAAACATATCGAGTCCGAGTCTACTTTGTGGAAATTCTCTTACCTGGGCTACTGCCCAGTGGATATCTTGAATCGTTCCTGCTGTTGTTGGGAAATCGACGGAATTCTTGACCGGCTCTCTAATGACGCTTTCTACCTGGCTTCACTCTGATCGATCTTCTTGTGCTCAGTATCTTGCTCTTACTGTATACATTCCACGTGCGCGCGTGCGAGAGCGTCTTGACTTCGGTTTAAAGTCTCCTCAGCCTATGCTTTTGACTCCGAGGATAACAACTCTCGAACGATAGACTGATATAGACGGTTGGTGACAGCATGCCAGTGAACAGACTCGGACTCGTCACTTTGATGGTGGCAAGAACAGTACTACAGCTCAATATTCACCGCCTTCGACCTGCGGTGAACATTACCGCCAAATGCATTGCTACGTGGGGTCTTCACCCTGCCAACTCTTCAAAGCCCGGAACGCGACACATCTTTTGTTCACTCATGCCATTCCGATGCAATTGGTTCGAACCCACGAACGTGCCATTGACATAATGCTTTGACGTCGAAGCGACGTTGAGCGTCTTAAACGTTCACTTATGAGCTGGCTTCTTGGGCCATCTATACATCCTTCATCTACAGTCATGCTGTTTCTCGGGTGCTTGCTGTTCACTCTCTCAGTCGGTGCAACCGCCGTCTTCGACCGGAATCTCGCATATAGTTCCCCGTACGCCGAACACCCCCAGGCAAGTATACGACATGTCCGCCCTGCTCCGGGCTTCATCGACGCATTGTAGCTGTCGCACGATACCAAGCAGCTGCAAGCGCGCCATGTTGAACACATTCGAAGACAAACCACGGATGCGTCGCCTTTCAATGACAAGCACTATCCCACATTCTACGGGTCTGATTTCAGCAACGTATGTATTCCCTCCTTCTGCGCTGGCAGTCGAACTCATAAGTAGTCGCTTTAGAGTCCGTTTGTTTGGAACGGAGGAATCAATTTCACGCACTCCGGTGAGTAAGCCAGTTGGCTATTCTTCCGCACAGCGTACTAAGATGCTTTGATACACTAGTTGCAAGCGTAAGAGAATGTCTCATCAAAGGAAGGCTGGTTAAAATATCTGGCCTAGGGAGACCCGCTAGACAGCTCTGTTCTCATCTGGACTCGTGCTTTCCCTCTTGGCTCCGGTCCCGACCAGAGTGTTCCCGTTTGCGTCCAGTACAAAGTCTTTGGATCACCAGCACTTGGAGGGAAGCCCATTGACAGCGCGCAAGCTTTCACGAGCTGGGATGTCGAGTACGCCTTCGTTCAGCACCTGCAGTCTTGGTTTGACATTGTTAAAAGCTTCACCGTCAAATTCGAAGTTTCAAACCTGCAACCAGATACCCAATATTTTTATTTTTTCACTGATTGCACGAACCAGAACAACAGAAGTCCCGTAGGAAAAACCCGGACTCTGCCCTCACCGAACAGTGCGTGCTAAGTACCAGTCAACCTTCATCTAAATTCAATTATCACGCATAGCTCCTGCTCACTTGGTCAACGGCGGAAAGCCTCTCACACTTGCTGTATTCTCATGCTCCCAGTTCCAGACAGGTAAATTTTGATGCTGTCACCCTCTCCAGTTCCAAAATACATACAGGCTGGTTCAATGCATATGGAGTGGCGGCACACAACACGAGTGCCGAGATTTTTGTCCATCTCGGAGACTATGTGCGTTGGCATTGCGTCACGGGTTGGCCTTGCTAAACCCGAACAGATATATGAGAACGTCGACGGCAGGTGAGTGTATCGTCTTCTCTTGTTGGAAAAATTTGACTCCTCCTGGAAGTCTACCAATCGGTCGCAATGTGTATGTTTAAAGGTCTGTTTTCCTTGATAGAACCCTCAATTTGCTGCAGCGATGGAAGAGAACTTGCAACAATACACGACTACCGCCAACGTTTTGCTCAATATAGAACCGACACCTCTCTCCTTTTCGCTCATCAGAATGCGCCGTGGATCACAGTCTGGTAAAACTCTTCTACTCCACGAGCACCGTACTTACTCGTATCTATGCACCCAGGGTACGTGCTGCCGGTTCATTTCCCTGTTCACCGCAAATTGGTTAAGTGCAGGACGACCACGAGGTAATCGTTTTGTTAGCGTCGATACATTACGAAGCTGAATCGGATGAGCCAGGTCGCAGATAATTCGTGGAAAGCCGGAACAACGAATTCGAACGACACAGCTGCCGGTTGTTCGTTTTCACCGTCCGGTGCTTGTTTCAGTGAGGATGGAGTATCTTACAGATCGAGCACATTTAAATTGCCATTTAGCGGACCGCAAACTTGCCGCTGTCCGAGCGTACCACGAGTGGCTCCCTGTGCGACAGGTAACGCAATTCGACCTTCTCAGAATTTGGAGGAACTTTCAAGTCGGCAAATTACTGGATTTAACTATGCTCGATACCCGTAAATATTGTTTCAACCTCTCACTTCGTCGGTCAACTTTCGGTATGCAGGCAACTACGACAGAGATGTGACTGATGTGAGTTTTCGAGTGGTTCGTAGAATTAGGCTGATATTGTTCTCTAGGTCAATTACAATCACGGTATTTAACGCTTCTTTTAGTCTCGATATTCGCCGAGTTCTTTTCCCAGATTGTGAGTCTTCCAAAGATAATTTATGAACGTGCTCGATCGAAGTTCAAGTCGTTGGATCCATTGCTACCTTTGCCAATCGTTCTTTGATGGGAGCCGCTCAAGAGAAATGTAAGCAGCTCACAGATCGAGTAAGACGGCGCACTGAGGCTCAGGGGATTACTGTAATAGGGTTCGCGGAGACGTTGGTACAGTCTCAAGAACGAGGTGCAGTATGGAGAATTGTCGGGTGAGTCCCATCCGTCTCTTGTTTCCACGGAAGTTCAACTAGATGTAGTCAACAGATAGTCTTTACGCAGCTGCGTTTGGCTGGAGCTTACGGTATGTCTGCCGCTTTTATGTTCGCACATATGCTGAAGCTTCGATCCACAGTGGACTTTGTAAGAGGCTTATTCAACCATTGGAGTGTGGTACTGATAGGTCAGGACGATTGGGACGGCTACAGAGCGAACCGCCAACGCGTCCTAGATCATCTCTATCGCAACAACATAAGCAACACCATTGTATTGTCGGGCGACAGTCACGCAAACTGGGTATCAGATCTCGCTCGTGAGTTCAATCTCGCGCAAGTCTTGCCGACGCTGAACACGTACACGGACGGCAGACCCCAATGATACCACCACGTAGGCTGCCCTTTCGGCTCACCATACTGGATTTGACTTGGAACCTTCTCCAGCTACAACCCCCTCACTGGAGAAGGAGCTATCGGGGTCGAGCTGGCTGGGACTGCAGTGACTAGTCCCTCTGCCTTTGGAGTCAATGCTCCGCCTGCATTGACGGATCCAGTCAGTGCTCTCTTCGTCACCGAAAATCCTGACCTTCAATGGTCGGAAGGTATGCCAGAACGCCTTCACCAACGAGAGACTTACATTCACGCAGGCTCGTTCCGCGGATTTTTCACGTTGACCATCGATTCCAAAGAAGTCAACGCTACCTACTATGCCATGAAAGATATCAGTCCGTCTCGTGGGTCCTACCGCACTTGTTTCGAGCCTCATTTCGTTTCAGGCACCCCAAACCTGGACAGCTTCGTCAGTGCCATATTCAATGTCCAGGCCGGGAACAACCAACTCTCACGTCCGGTTGCGGGAGGCAAAGTAGCTGCCGGTGTCTTGAAGCCATTGGGTCTCTGAAGTCGGATTGCAAGAACTAAATATCAGAACGTAACGGCAGTAGTATCTTACAGTGATTAGTTGACAATCTGTATGTACTGCGAATGCAGAAATCTGACTGGGATCACACCAATTGAGAGGCTAAAATACAGAGAGATGCAAATTCTAAACAATGCTATACAAATATCGTGTCATTATCGTATGTTTAGTCATGTCCACCGCAAGAGAGAAGGGAACCAAGAAGGGCCGCCGGTTAGTCGACTTCCTCGACGCTGGGGCCGTCTTCTGAGGCGCCACCAGGGAAGCCACCGGGAGCACCGCCGGCGCCAGGGAAGCCCTCTGGCATACCTCCACCGCCAGGCATGCCACCGGCACCGTACAGTTTCTGCATGATGGGGTTGGCGATGCTCTCGAGCTCCTTCTGCTTCTCCTCGTACTCCTCCTTCGAACCCTCCTGCGAAGCATCGAGCCATTTGATCGTGTCGTTGACGGCGCTCTCGAGTTTCGACTTGTCGGCGGGGTCGAACTTGTCGGCGAGCTTCTCGTCGGTGAGCGAATTGCGAAGGTTGTAGGCGTAGGACTCGAGGCCGTTCTTGGCGGTGATGCGAGCGGCGGCAGCCTCGTCCTCAGCTGTAGTGCCAGTCAGTGAACTGAACGAGAGGAAAAGAGCAATGGAACACACCTTTGTATTTCTCAGCCTCATCAACCATGCGGTCGATCTCCTCCTTCGACAGACGGCCCTTGTCGTTGGTGATGGTGATACGGTTTGACTTGCCGGTCGTCTTGTCGGAGGCAGAGACGTTGAGGATGCCGTTGGCGTCGATGTCGAAGGTGACCTCGACCTGAGGGACACCACGGGGAGCGGGGGGAATGCCGGAAAGCTCGAATTTGCCGAGGAGGTTGTTGTCCTTCGTGCGCGCACGCTCACCCTCGTAGACCTGGATGAGCACACCGGGCTGGTTGTCGGAGTAGGTGGAGAAGGTCTCCGACTTTTTCGTGGGGACGGTGGTGTTACGCTTGATAAGCGCGGTCATGACACCACCAGCGGTCTCGATACCGAGGGAGAGGGGAGCGACGTCGAGGAGGAGAAGATCCTGGGTCTTCTCGGAGGTGTCGCCGGAGAGGATGGCGGCCTGGACAGCGGCACCATAGGCGACGGCCTCATCGGGGTTGATGCTCTTGTTGGGCTCCTTGCCGTTGAAGAAGTCCGACACGAGCTTGACGATACGGGGGATACGGGTGGAGCCACCGACGAGAACGATTTCGTGGACGTTGGCCTTGTCGATCTTGGAATCCCTCAGGACCTTCTCGACGGGCTCGAGGGTGCTGCGGAAGAGATCCTGGCACAACTCCTCGAAACGAGCACGGGTTAGAGAGGTGTAGAAGTCGATACCCTCAAACAGAGAGTCAATTTCGATGGAGGTTTGTGCGGCGGAAGAGAGGGTACGCTTGGCACGCTCGCAAGCGGTACGCAGGCGACGCAGAGCGCGAAGGTTAGAGGAGAGATCTGGAAAAAACCTATCAGGATGTGGTGAAAAAAATATAAAACAAGATGCATACCCTTCTTGTTCTTGCGCTTGAACTCCTGCGCGAAGTGATTGACGAGGCGGTTGTCGAAGTCCTCACCACCCAAGTGAGTGTCACCAGCGGTAGCCTTGACCTCGAAGATACCCTCTTCAATCGTCAACAGGGAGACATCGAAGGTTCCTCCACCGAGATCGAAGATGAGCACATTCCGCTCGCCAGTGACCTTCTTGTCGAGACCGTAGGCGATGGCGGCAGCGGTAGGTTCGTTGATGATTCGGAGGACGTTCATACCAGAAATGGTACCGGCGTCCTTGGTAGCCTGACGCTGAGAGTCGTTGAAGTAGGCGGGGACGGTGACGACGGCGTTGTTAACCGTCGTGCCGAGGTACGATTCGGCAGTCTCTTTCATTTTGAGCAGGACCATGGACGAGATTTCTTCGGGCGACTGAAAAAAAAAAATCGTCAGCACATCGTGATCCTAAGTAGAAGGAAGAAAAAAACGTACGAATTCCTTCGACTCGCCACGGTACTCGACCCGGATGTAGGGCTTACCGCCCTTGCTGAACACGGTGAAGGGGAAGTGCTTCATGTCGGCCTGCACCTCGGCATCGTCGAACTTTCGCCCAATGAGTCGCTTGGCGTCGAACACCCTGGAGGAGAGAATGTTAGCATGATACCCAGGAAGTAAGAAAAAAAATGAACATACGTGTTTGTCGGGTTCATTGCGACTTGATTTTTTGCGGCATCGCCGATGAGACGCTCGTTGTCTGAGAAGGAGACATACGAGGGGGTGGTGCGGTTACCCTGGTCGTTAGCGATGATCTCTACACGATCGTTTTGCCAGACACCGACGCAGCTGAGTTGAAAGTGAGTAAAAGTGAGGATGAAGAGATGGAGAGAGCATACGAGTAGGTTGTTCCCAGATCGATTCCAATAGCTTTTGAGGAAGACATTGTGTTGGGAGGGATGTGAGTGGGCGGAAGGTGAAAATTAATCGACCGATTCCTTTGATCCTTTCAACTTTTATAATCTTTCAATCGAAAAATCCAGCACATTCCATAAAGTTCCATCCTATCACGTGACATTCTGACATCATCCCAGAAATTCCACAATCTTCACTCTACTTCCAGAAACCTCTCCCCAATTCATGTATTTGCTCTGGAATAAAACACAGCTGTACAGTATTCGAATCAGAAAAATGGGTCACAAATTGTCGTGCATGGCGTCAACGACGAACGGAGTATGATACAATTTCCTCAACACGGCGGGAGAAAAAAAACATATAGAACGGCGAATACGCTTTACAAACCAATCCAGTCCAGCTCCGTCTCACACACGCTCGCCCTGTCGTATTCCGCACTCCACAGCCTACGACAGCCCGTTGTCTAGACTGCGGTGCGCCTGCAGATCGCGCATAACCGTCGGGTCCACTGCGATGATTCAATCATCAAAAATCAGACAACCTGACACAAAAATTTGGCGCGTACCCGGCAACACCGACTTTCTTCGCATATGCACACCAGCGCCCGTGCCTGGTGCCTCGGAGGCGTGCAAGTCGGGGATAGACCGCTGTGGAAAACAGCCTCAGAATTCGATTCGTAGACTCTTAGGATATAACGGCAGTAAACGCTCAACGTACGTCTAAGCCCGGGTCCGCCATCGGCACTCGCTCTATCCCATGCTCGTCCAAATCGCCCGCCACGTCTTCAATCGAAGCCGCATTCAGCTCCATCGACAGGTCCAGAATGTCTGTATCGTCTGCCAACGGCGGTGGCGGCGGGGGCGGATGTAGTACTTCGTGGAAGCCTGCTGGCAGTTGACCATTAGGCGCGTTTTGCAGTGCAACTTCCCGCATTTTCTGCCACGCATTATACCGATGTACAGCATGCTCCTGATCCCTATACACCGGCATTCAGTTGGTCGGTCGAAGATGAGCTAGTAAAAAAACAAACTCTATCTTCCTTTGCTTGTATTGGTGCATCGAGTCGTCGAAAAGATCTGGATTGATTTCCATAAACAACTTCAACGCATTGTAAACCATGCCGTGTATAGTCCTAGATACAAAACATTCAGGCAAAAGCAGATAGAAACAAGTGTCTGTGCTGACCTATTCCAGTGCGACTTGGAATTGGTGTACAGAGCAGGAAACACGATGGGCAGAACGACGGCGAGGTTATCACTCATCAGATTGACAACGTACTCGTTGTTCCAGTATAGAAGTGCCCGCTCAGCAACTTGAAAGTGCTGGCTGTTGATGCATCGCGCAAGCTGTTGGAACAGAGGCACCTGTATCTTCTGGAATTCGACGGGATCCGTGACATCCAAAACCTCCTCAACCTCGTTGAGGAACATGACCTCCTTCGGTGAATTGACTTTGGGCCAAAACTTGAGAAGCCCCATCATCACATCCTCGGCTAGGGCGGGATCTTTCTCCAAGAACTGCACTACGCAGTAGGCCAGTTGTGGGTGGTAGAGGGAGAGGCTCTTGGCTTTGTGTAAGGGGATCAGCACGCGCGTAAGGAATATCTTGTGCTCCTCTTTAAGTGGTAGCGCAAAGCCGTTGATGATAGACCCCAAGATCTCCAACAGCTCCGCAATGCCGTTGTGGCGCTCCGTCTCATACACAAAGTGGAAGAAGACGTTGTTGATGGACCGCCGGATAAACGCGCGTAAATTCAAAAATTTGCCGTATATGCGATGCAAGGTGGTCTTGAGAAAATCGCGCTCCCGCGGATCCTCCGAGTCAAAAAGCTCGAGGAGGTTGAGAACGAAGGGTTGGTCGATATAGCGTTTGGCGAGGTTGGTGTTGAAATCGGGACTTTCTACGAAGCGCAAGAAGAATTCGTACACGATTTGAAGATGAGGCCAAGCGAGTTCGAGCACGGGGTCGTCCTCTTCTGGATCGAAAGCATCGCCAGTCGGGTTGACGGGCGGGGGTATGGAACGGAAGAGGTTGGTGGCAAACTACAAGCCAATGGATAAACACAAACGAGTCAAATGGAGAAGGTCAGAACCCACCATGCCAACGACCTCTGGGTATACACTCTCAGTGATAACACCACGTTGGGTGGTAATATAATCGAGCATCTCGTGGAGAGCCTGGGCCTTGACCTGCTTGCCCTTGAGCTCCGCACTGGCATCATTGAAGTCGAAAAGGACGCGGCATTGATGGAGTTTCTTAATAAACAACTGGGGACGCTCGCTTGGCGGGGTCTCTGCAGTAGTGTGAGATCGCACGTGAGAAAGAGCGCGAACAGAGATAACTAACCCATGAATGGAGGAAGCCGCTCGATGTCGACCTTCTCTGTGATAACAAAACGACTGCTGCGCTGCTTTCGAGGGGGTTTGCCGACGATAGGTATGGTGTCCTTGGCGTTAGCGCGAAGACGAGACATATTCGAAAGGCTAGCGCGTGGAGGACCGGGGAGATCGAGAGCACCAGCGGGAGGCCTCTCTGGGGTGGAAGGCTGGCTGTTAGAGCGATATGAGGGGTCAGATGGAGGGTCAGAGCTGACGACGACTATAGGTGGGGGCGGTGTGCCGTTTGTGTCCGGAGCATGTCTGCGGTCGGGAGTGGCTGGCTGAGTCTGCTGGGAGGACGGCACAGATCCATTGATAACATTCCCCGGGGGAGGGAGAGGTTTCTGGGTGTTGGGCGGGGGCGGCGGGGGGGTTGAGGAAGAGGAGGAAGTGGATGAGGCGGACTTTGTTTCTTTTGAGTCCTTCTTTGAGGAACTTGTCCTGTTGAGCTGATAAGGTTGGATGAGTGGAGCACATCGAAAACAGCGGCGACCACTCACAAGGTTCAGGTTTTTTTTGAACCCCTTCATCGACGACGACAGCAACCAACTTTCTCCAGATGGTCACCAATCAGTCACCACATGTCACGCTCTCCAGCTCTTTCCTATTGACCACCACCACCTCATCCAACGTCCGGGGGCTCGATTCTGCGACGTTCTCCGTCCCCGACCTTCTCAGCGGTTCTGCGGACCAGAATTTCTTATATATTTATTCGTCTGCGTTACAGCTCCGTTGCCAGGGCTTCCATATTTGGGCAATTCCGACGCTCTTCGTCGTAGTCCTTCGATCTTCATAGGATTTCCTGGGTGTTCGACAAGACTATGGCCGCGATTTATAGCGTCTTTCAAAGTCCTCAACATCCCGCTATACCGAATCATCTCCCCACTCTCATAGTCACTCCGCATGGACAACCTTCGAATATTCTCTATTCTTACCTCCACACAAATTTTGTAAGTTCGCCTTTTTCGATGCTCCTGGAGCTCTTCCTCTTATCCTGCCGCAGAATGCAGAGAACTATCTCTTAACTCCTTCCCCGCAAGGCGATCTCTGTGTTGCAAAGCTTTTCCCGCCTCGGCCAAAGGATCCCGCGACGAAAGGCTCCGCTTCCGATCCAGGACACTCGTCCTCATCTTCTCGAGTCGTTCGCTGCGAGGCTTCCCGCAACCTAAAGTGGTCCATCGCCAACACCGGTGTCATTTCTCCCATATACAAACTTTCTCTCCCTTCTCCAGATTCTCCGGACCTTCCGCTTTTCCAGGTCTCTAAGCCTAATCCAAATGCTGCGTTTTGGAGCATGTTCTATTTCGCTTACGCCGGTCACAACATCCCCCCGAAGCGCATCGAGTTTGGCAAGATACAGAAGAACCCCCCTGGCCCTAACAGCGGAGGCACTCGCATCACCATCACCGGCAAAACCCCCGAGGAGAAAGCCGTTTGGCAGACTCTTGGCGAGGGAAATGAGGACTGCGTCGAATGGGTTGTCCTCTGCGCTGCCCTCAATCTACTCGAGTCAGTCATCTCATCTATCTGTTCCCTCACAGTCTAATTTTATCCTCTCTGCTATAAATATCTTAGCGACGAAATCATGAAGGCTGCAGACAAGAACATCGGCGGACCCCCACCCTCTGGCCCCGTTCCCGTCACGTTGCGTGATCCAGGTCCCGGATCTCCCGCCCCCCGTCCCAACGGCGGCCCTATGCCGCGCCCCGGACCTCCCCAACAGCAACCCAATCCCAACGCGCGTCCTCCCCCCGGTCCTGGTGGTGCTCCCATGCCGATGCAGCGTCCACCCCCGGGTCCTGGCGGTCCTCCCCAAATGCAACAAGGTCCGCCTCCGATGCAGCAGGTACAAGGCGGCCCTCGCCCTCCGCCCGGCTTCGCTCCTGGTCAACGGCCGCCTCCAGGTCCTGGCGGAATGCCCATGCAGCAGCAGCACCGCCCATCGCCTGGACCCGGAGGGCAGCCGATGCCTATGCGCAACGGCACCATGCCGCCTCAAGGACCACCCCCACCACAAGGATACGGTCCAGGTCCAGGTCCTCGAGGTCCACCACCGCAAGGTTATGGACCCCCGCAGCCTGGGTTTGGTCCCGGACCTGGTCAAGCGCCGATACGGCAAGGGACACCGCAGGGTGGTCCGATGATGCCTCCAATGAGAAGTGGAACAGCCCCCCCTCAAGGCGGGCCGCCCCCGCAAGGATACGGCCCTGGTCCTGGTCCCCGTGGACCCCCACAACAATTGCAAGGTCCCCCACCGCAGCAGATGCAACAGCAGCAAATTCAGCCTGGGCGGCGATTTTAAATGAGGTCGGAATCACTCGGTCGTTGTATTATCCATATGATACCATTTCTCCTTGGGACAAACAGACAGATGTATTTTAATTCTTCTTCATTTTTGTCTTAACTACCCTCGTTGCCGGTTTGGTCCTCATTCCGTCGCTTGGGCTGCACAGTCGTTGAATCGTTGTACTAAATATTAGCAGAATACCCAGTTTGCATTTATTTTGTTTCTCTACACATGAATGGTATGGCGGCATGCTGGCCGTCCACGATACTCATTTGATGAGCTTCTCCAGAGCGTCCATCGAGAGGGCTATTCAAGTTGAATTGACCAAAGGGCTGAAATTCAGACCAGACGACTTACATTTGGGCCGCTCAATGGGCAAACCAAGAGCTATAAGAAAATATGAACAAGCTGCCATCTGACACTCGAGTGGGCACCAACCTCGAGACCATACGAGCTGCGTGAGAGCACCCAACGCTGAGTGCCACCGTGAGTTGAGCGATTTTGTTCGTAGTGAAGATGTAAAAATACCTCGTGATACGCCGAATATAACAGTGTAGTACTTCAAACAAGTCAGTCACCAATGAACTCAGACGCAACACGACGCACCTTGAATTCTTGAAGGCCATAGTGATGCAATACACAGCCTTGGCGCCAGTTCAGTGCGTGAGTTCTGCGGGAATCTATGAAAACTTGCCGGATGTTGCGTCCACGTTGGGATATGGGTTCTTGGTCTTGAGAACGGGGAGTAAATAGCTGAACATTCCATGAAGAGTGGCTCCTTACCTTCCCGTGCTCTTTCAAAACGTCAGGGGCAACTTCATAAGTCTGTGGGTCATGGGTTCAATGCGAACTGGTCGGAAGCTACAACAAAGGTACCTTCTTGACAAGCCTGATGATTGAGCTCTCCTGCAACTCAGGTCGGGCGTCACAGAATTCCTGCAGCGCAATGAAGCGTGGATCTGGGTTGCGCAATACTCCGTGGCCGTAGCTAAAGCGAAAGAATCAAAGAGGGATGCGGCAGAGTGCACAAAACGCACCCGGGGACGACTTGTCCGCTCTTCAAAGTCTTCCAGAGATACTCTTTGATCTGCTCATGAGAAACATCACTGCCGATCTCAGCCTGCATAGCAAGCTGCCAGCGAAGGACTTCCTGATTTGCAAGCCTACATCCCAATGAAGTGGTGAACGAGTTGACACAGAAATACACACCCGTGGAGAGGTCCGGCGAGAGCGAACAATGCCGCAGAGTATGAGAGGTAGGGGTCGGAAAGCGTGGATCCCACCAAATCTAGCGAGAGGTAGGCTGAGTTTGGCCGGACGAGACATGATCATGCACGTACGAGCGGTGTGTGCGGACGCATTTCCACCTTCGTGGTCTCCGTGGAGGGCAATATACAAGCGTAGGTACTCGGTTAAGTTGTGATTATCACCGAATCCGAGCATGGTCGAGTAATTGCCTGTCTTCTGTTGAAGCATTGGAAGGGAATACCATAGCGCGACGCACCAACGAGATCGAGGTCTTTGTTGATCGCTGGCAAAGGTGTTCCAGGCTTGTAAACATTGCGATAAATACGCGCTGCCAGAGCCGGAAGGCGAGCAATCAAGTTGATGCAGTCATCGAGTGTATAGCTCCAGTACTCAGATTTCTTTATGCCTTTCTCGTATGCTGCCTGGAAGACACTGTCGTGATTTAGTGCGGCGACGCCCATACCGAGCTGGGTCATCGGGTGCAGGGTGGATGGGAACCTAGCGGTATAGGTACTTCCATCTACGAAAGAGTAAAAGAGGGGGTCTTACGAATCTATGAGCTTCTCGACAAAGGACGGGAGGTCTCCTTCTCAGCTAATTCCCGAGAAAGTTGCCGAGTCTGAGCCTCCGACGGAACTTGTCCTGTCAACAATAGCCACAGCATGCTCTCCGCAATGATTTCCTTGCCTCCGGGGAGCAGCAGGCAGAACTTTTTGGCAGTCTGGAATGCTGAGGCCATGGAAGCGAATGCCCTGAAAATACATCAACTCGACGAGCTGACCTATACACTCCTGGAATGCTTGACCTCATTGGGGTCCAGTACGGACGCTTCCCAAAGCATAGCCTTGATCCCCCGCATGCCTCCGATTACATTCTCGACCTTTGAAAATTTCAGGGACATTGGGCATTGAAGTGTAGTGGGTTGACTAACCTTCACATCTCCGACCACGGTTTGTGCGTGTTCAGTTTTCTGAACAGAATTCAAGTCGACGGAATGTCCGAAAAGCTTTTGGTTACCAATTTCTTGAGTTGTTCCTGCTTGCCGGGTAATAACTTCTTGCAAAGTCTCTCGAAGAGACTGTTCAAGAATTTAATGATGGTTGGGTTCAGAGTTGACGAAAGCACCTTTGTCGACGCGAACCGTTTGGACGCGCCAACGCGAGAGACGGAACCGAGGAGACGTGTGCGAGAAAGCATGAACGGAGCAGAGAGTGAGGTGCGGACAAGCTGGTTAGCGGAAGACCCGAAAACTGCCTAAATTGGTTCCGAAATCACATGTTCGTTCTAGATCTGCCACGTTACGCTTTAATCTTTCTTTTTTGTCTTCAGCGGTCGTCTTCACATTCTCAATGGCTTCAGTTTGGGTGCCTGTGCTATATATGTTCATTGTCTTTGGTGGTTTGGCCGTATTCAGTTACATCTACCGACGCAATGCTCGCAGTACGCCGTATTGTCAATGAATTCACATTTCAAATCTCTGACCAACGCGTCAATTAGCGAAATCTCTGCCCCCATATTTCCCATCGCACGCTGAGCGCAATGCCTACGTTACTCTCCTTGGAAAAACCGACCCACCTGCATCTGACGCGTTGCTCAAATCCGCGCTGGTCCGACGAGCAATGGCGGACGTACACCGTGTCCTCCGTTTGCGGGAAGATAAAATGGCGCTCCAGGCTTTGCTACAAAAGGGATCTATTGGGGATGATCTCTGGAACAGTTTTCTTGCAGCCGAGAAGGAAATCGAGGCTGAGATTATGGAGGTCGTTGCCGAAGCCAACACTTTTGTAGAGGGATGGGGGCAGGTCATTTTCCCAACTGCGAATGAGATGATTGCGAACGAGAAGATGCGGAGTTTGTTTGAGAGCGTTTGAAGAGACGAAGCAGACACTTGGTGTGTTGTATGCGTAGTCTGTTGGTCGTCAAAGCTTGATTTATGCGGCTTAGCGTTGAAATATGGAATACCACCAAGCGGTGGACTGCCTGCTCTCACACTTGCACCTCCTGCACCACAGACACCCAGTAAGCATTCGGACGGCGATGCTTCAAGCGACGGTGAATCCGCCAGTTCGCCGCGTACGCCTTCCAAAACATCCGTAGGTCACGTCATCTCTCCGCCAAACCCTGTTCAACTCACTTTCGTTGCAGGCAAAGAAGGGCAAAAAGCGAAAATAAATCATTCTTTACATCCTCTTGTTTTTGATTTCGCATTGTTTCAGTTTCCTCCGAAATAACCATGATACATCTATCGAGCTGGGGAGAAATATGCTGCAATAGGGAAAGAGTACAGTGTGCGCGACAAATGAAGTGAAAATGAGAAGAGGGTGAATGTACCCGGACATAATGTTAGTTTAGCCTCGGATCGTGAGACCTGCTCCTCCAGCTCCAATCCGCGTCTTCCCTGACTTGTCGGCATGGTCTAAACCCAGGACGTCCTCAGGCGCGAATTGATGGTCGTATATTGTGTCGTCTGTGTCAATCGGTCAGAGAAGCTCACTCGTATTATAATGACAGATTTTACCATCTTCGATGTACGACGGCTGTTTGAAAGTCGAGACTTGGATGATCGCGAAACGCATCTTAGCCAAGTCTTTGTCGGAGGCACCAATCCGCGCCTGTAGTCGCTTCTTGGTGTCATGAAATTTTTCACCCTGCGTTCATTGTCGTTGGCCGTGCAATGAATAAGGAAAAAAAGTGGACTAACACGCTTGACCACGAATTTGAACGGTACGCCGTGCGTTCGTGATAAGTCTTTGGTGAAATGAAAAACACCGATGACCTTGTCTAGATCATCTGCTTCAAGCTCTTCCAACGGAATTTCCTGTGAAAGGATAAGAAACGAGAGCCAAGTAGACATTCGTTTGAGCTTACCTCTGCGTAGAGCTCAACAGGCTCAGGGATGTTGCCAATCATCTCATTCCCAGTGAATTCCTTCTGTGTCTTGCCATCTTTCGATATTTCAAAGACACGAATTTTCTGGGATCCTGTCGGCGTTAGAGTCACCAGTTTGGAAAGATGGTCCGTAAGGTCGTTGACGATGCTGGTTTTCGGGAGGAGGAACGGGTGTGTTGCTTCCTCCTTGTTATGGATACCAGTCCACACAACTTTGAGGACTTCGCTTCGTCTCAATTCCACAATGCTAACATCCAGTTTCTCATAAAGGATGATAGTTGTCGTCGGGTTGATGTAATTAGGCGCCATGATTTCAGCAATACTTTGGTTAAGTGATCGTTTGAGAACAGCCTTAGGCGAACCGTTCGTGGCATGCGTTGTCGTGAATCGGAGCTTAATGGGATCATGCGCAGATACTCTCCTGCTTTATGAGACATCTGAACAACGTCAGTTCCACAGCGAGGACAGCTAGTGCCAGGACTCACTATATCATAATTCTGCTTCTTGCTTAGCACGAGGCTAAACTCAGGATGATCGTTGTCCAATTCATCCAGCTTAGGCCGAAAGACGATCATGACACGATTCTGCAAGAAGTCGTAGTAGTGAACTGGATTTGAGTGGTAACCCTGGCTCTCAATGTCATGTGCCCTAAACGTGTTAGATTTTCGCGAAAAGATGTTTGCTTACATACGCACTCTTTCTCACTGAGATCGACCTGGAAACAGATGACATCGCCGTCCTGAATCTCGCTTTGGGCAAATGACAGCTTGGGCTTCATGAGCTCAATCATGCCTGGTTTGATTCCTTGATAAAACACCCGTTAGCGCAAGATATTGGCACAGTTGTAAGAAACTTGCCTCATACAACTTCAGCGGGGTGCCTGGCGTCCATCGCATCCGCTCGTTGATGACATGCGTGAGCTCGCTAACCTTGCTCGTCCGCGACATATAGACTTTGCCAGCACCCAACAGTGATTGTTTCGATGTGTCGAAATGTTTGAGGAAGATCATTATAGACTGTGTTGGGGGATCGGGCTATAGAAGAGGTTAACAATGCCTAACGCTAAGTGATAAAAATTCGAATATACTTTGGACGGATCAGGTATTATGTCGAGGGTATAGTCGCAAATCATTTTGTCGTGCGGCCATGTTATTCCGAATAACTTCGACAGCTGAGAGTAAAGCATGTGAGTGCAGGAAGTGGTCAAAATATGAACCAGAGCTCACTCAGTGTTGGTTCATTCTCCGGAATGGAGTGTCCGGTCTTACGGTCTTGTTTTGCCGATTGACAAGAACCCACAAGCGAATTTGGCTTTCCGGATAACTGAAGTGCTGCGCGACGCGGCTCTTGAAAGTACTGTAAAGGTTCTTGGCTTCAAAACACGGAAACTTGGCAGTTCTGATGGGGGCCAATTTTTCTCATCGAACGTAGCCAAATCGAATCCTTCATGACGGGAGAACGTTTCATCTGTAATGACCTGTGGGGCACGTTAACACGAGAGTATACAAGAAGCCTGGCCCACGCACCTTAGCGGTCAAGAAGAGGTGCTGTTCTTCTCGTTCCCGTTTCTTCGCTTCGAGCTGCAATCGCTCCTCATCCAGCCTCTGCTCTGATTCCGATATGTATAAGTGTAAGGTGCGAGAGACACAAGAATCAACTCACTCAGATGCGGAGGAGTGTCCTCATCCGTAAAGGGAGCAAGGACCTCGTCGATGGCGGATTCTCGGATATAGACCAGCATGTAAGCGTTGGTGAAGCGCTTCATCGCGCGAACCTGGTTTCGCTGGGGCAGTAGGGCGGTAGCCCATTGTACGCAGCTTCGCCCCCATAATTCTCTTCGAGAACTTCTTTGTCAGTTACGGGCGTTACTCGATCATCGTCGAATTTCAGCCATCGCGTTTCCCGGTCAGGTTTGAGAGCAAAATAGTGGCCACCATGTAGATCGCCGGAATGAACTAGAACGCCGTGTAACTTGTATATCCACGGTTTCGACCGATCCGCAGTCGAGTTCAAAAATTCGCCCAGATCAAGTTCGAAGGGGAATTCGTGCCGATCGTTCACTTTGACCATGGCATCCCGCTGCATGTCGTACTCAAATCGCTTGAGCTGCAAGTGCAAGACGGGCGGAAAAGACTCGAAGATTATTCCTTTCTTCGCATCCTGTAGACCGAACCCTTCTGCTTGGTATTTGTTTTCGCCGTCGAGCATTTCCACCGCAACATAGTCCCGGAAGGATTCTTGCAAATTCTTCATGCCCTTGACGTTGAGCTGGATATCTGCTCGGAATTTAGAACATATAGTCAAGTTAACGGGCTAGAGACACACCGTTGAATTCCTCTATTCGTGACGACTCATAATCCACGTTGACACACTTGATGTAGCTCTTCATTTTGCCTACAAAGAGCTTATTGATGGCTCCTTCGGCTTTGGTACCCTGCATAAATGTTAGTATCTCCTTGGCTTGAGTGGACAGGGTTTGCCTTCATCTTGGACTCTAACTTGTCCACAAGAACACGATTGAATTCCTGAACATCGTGTTGGAGAAATGAATCAAGGGACTTCCAGCCGAAGGATTTTGTCAACTCGGTTGTGCCTGCCACGGTATGAGCAATACGCTCGAACAAAGGATTGTGAGCACGCACCAACGGGCTGATCCGAAGTTTGTAGGTGATAAAACACTCGCTGCAGAGCCAGAGAGACACTCTCCGTCGGTATATCGTCTTCGGTTGGTATTTGATAGACCGCCTATTGGATACGTTGGACCATAGAGGGAAATCTGACTAGATTACGCACCCTTCGAAAATAGCGCGTACAATACAGCGATTGCAATAATGAGTTCATGTAGCAAGTGGCACCCTGATTCTTCAAGCCCACATAGCCGGTCTCCTTCTTTGAGTCATAGCTGATACATGGTCAGCCGCAACGCAGCCGTGAGATTCGGAGGTGCTTACTTGACGAAGTTGTGCCACAGCACACCGGTGGGATCCTCGAGCACACGAACATAAACAGTGATATCTGCGGAATCCTCCTCGATGGTTGGCCTGGAGTGGCCTTCCTGGGGATGAAATAGTTTCCGTAGTTCGCTGAAACGCGTGAAACCCCAATCCGACTCCTCAGCAATAAACCGATGTTGGGCGTCTAAAATCGAGCGAGACTTAGCGGCGGAAAAAGAGCATGCCCGTATCCAGAAGAAACGCACGGCTGACGGTGAATATCGTGGGATCGTGGATGTTAGAGATCACAAGAGCGAACTGAGCGCAAGCATGCCATCCCTCCGGGGCTTTCTTGGGTTCGGCGTAATCCAAATAAACGGAGACGGTATCGTTTGGAGGTGCATTGGAATTTCCGAAAGGGAAGAGTAATATACGCCTGAGAACTAAGAAAATGGGGACTGGTCGATAAACGCGGATAACTCACCATTTGTGGCCGCCACACTCAAATTCGTCACTAGTAAGCTTTCTGTCCAACTTCTTCCAGTTTGTCAACTTCCATGAAAAGACTTGAAAGTCTTTGACGTCGTGCCCAAGCTCGGGCATGTGCTTGGCTGCGAACGCTTCATCTGTGAGGACGATGACGACACTCGGTGAGTGTCCACCGAAACGAGAAGTAAACGAGGGAACTGACGATCCCGAACAGAGACAACCTCGTCAATTTCCATCGGCGGGGCACCGTTTGGCTTTCTCGTCCAGAACATCCATGGTACCGGTCTGAACAAGCACAAAAGATTGGTGAGGGTGGAGAGAGAACTGGACAAGAGGCGCACCATAGCCGATATAAGATTAGGTGGCTGGGCCAGTAAAGGATAGTATTAGAGGAAGTTAGAAGCGATGGAAGAGCAAACGGCGAAAGTAATGTTGTCGTGCCGGTGAAGCCGGTTAGTCAAGCTGCCTTTGCCTCTGTTTGCCATCACCCTCCAGTACGCGATCACGCGATCTCGAGTTCTGGTTGAACTTTCACTACGTCGCTCACTACATAATGCTCGCTGTCGCCACTACTGAACAGCTCTTGCTCGTCGACCCCCAGACTTTGAAGCGCCCACCCTCGTCGCTGCCCTCGTGTCTGTCCCTTTTGACCCCGTGTATCGCCAGTACATGGTCTCCAGACAACACCTATCTCTACCTGGCGTCCGCCAATGCCATCCACCAGTACAATCCCAATCTCAATACCTTGACCGACATGTACACGTCTGATGAGGTCATCACCCACCTTGCATGCAAAACGACATCGTCGCTTGTTTTTGCCACTGCAACCAGCATACATATCCTTGAAGCGGGCAGTATCACACGCACCATCGAGTGCGACAATGCGCCGACTTCCCTCACACTGTCCAACGACCTAATAGCATGGACTTCTTCCGAAACGGCTCACGTCTATAACCTCCTCTCAGGCTCTCAAACGGTCCTTCGGGGAATCAGCCTTGAGGGCCGACGCATAACTACAAGTACATTCCATCCCCATTCTCGATCCAAATTACTGCTCGGGGTGGGCAAATGCCTTACGGTTTACGACACCACACGCCCCTCCGGTCCTTTGAAGACAATTCCAATGAATGACGCGAGCACGGGGGACATCATCTCCGTGGCATGTAGCCCATTCTCCAAGACCCTCGTGGCTGTCGCCACTGGAACTGGGAGCGTTGGTTTGGTGGATCTGGATAAAGAGAAGGGGTATGAAACTGTCTTTCTCTGCTAACCCCAGTACTGATCTTCGAGCATTCAAAGACTCTTTCGGACCCTCAACCTCAAAGTCCGTTTGACCTCTGTTGCATTCTCCCCATCTGGGGAGTCAATCTATCTTGGAACCGATGGGAAATTGCTCATTTTGGATCTTCGAGTCTTGGATAGACCACCCAAAGCCGTCGTCATGGGCAGTGGCAGCCGCGTCCAGACCATGGCAGCACAGGTGAGTATGTCGTGTCCCTTCTCCCCAAACCCTGACCAATGAATTTCAAGAAAAAAATCAAAGCAACCACGGAACCCGACACTAAACCGCCTCTAACAAATCAAGTGGCTGCTACTGTGGGATCGACTGCGCGGACAACGTCTACCTCTGTCACTCCAGCAGCCAACGCAACTAAACCGCTGGTTGAGCTGGAGCGCGCCGTGTTTTAGCGACAGTCCCAGCGGCTGCAACCCCCATTAAACCTGCTACCATGAAAGTCAAGCCATCGCCCTCCAAGCCGCCAATCAACAGCAAAATCTCACCAGCTCGTCGGCCATCCGGAGCGGCGACAGCTTCACCCAGAGTCACTAGTGCCGCGAAGCCCAAAATTCTTTCGCCTGTCCGTGATCCTCGAAGCAATTCCACTACTGAGGGTACGCCGTCACTTTCCTTATATGAATGTTCAGCATACCGAATCCCAGCTAGTTCTATCAAACATCAAGGGAGGAGGGAGACGAGGCCCAACAGTAACACCTGCAGAGGCAGCCAAGAGTGCTAGAACCAACACAAAGTCATTGATATCTGCGCGAGACCGCGAAAGCGCTCCACAGCTCCCCGCTGCTTCTCGAACCCGCAAGATGTCTGCAACCGAGTCTGCCTCAGCACGCCCTCGAGTGGTCGCCTCGTCGGTTCGTATAGACGCGGAATCTCTCTCTGCCAAGTCTAGCCGCTTGCGATCAGAATCGTCAGCTTCTCGCCCTAGTTCGTCGGCGTCCCAGCGGGCAGTCCCATCGGTTCAATCGTTGCCTGTGGATATTGAAGAACCAGTCACATTGCCTCAGAGTCGAACCCCATCTCCTGAATTGCCGAGTGTAACCGCATATCCTGGGACGCCCTTGCCAAAAAGCAGAAAGACCGTAGAATTGACAACTCCTGACGCTAAGCGTTGGATGGAAGACGATCGAGAACCGGCTCAAAGGGAAAGCAAAGACAGTTGTTTTTCGCGAGAGCAACGACGAGAATTTGCCTGAAGACATCAGGGAAACGCGAACGCAGTCTTTCGATGCAGATATCTCCCATGAGACCTGGATCAGCTGGGCTGGGTCATTCTGCGTCATGGGCGCCGTCTCCGTTGAGAAACGCCCCTGCCGTCATCTCCGCTGGGTGGCAGTTCGACGGCACACGAGCTTCTACGAACAATAGTGCGAGATACACTGGTGGACTTTCAGCAAGAGCAACGCTCTGAGATGATTGGATTGCATCTTGACCTACTGAGGATGGGCCGGGGGTGGAAGAAAGAGCTTCGAGAGCTGATGGACGAGTATGTGGGAGATCTGAGGGAGCTGCGAGAAGAGAACAAACGGCTGAGAGAGGGATAACGAGATGTTGCGGCGAGGATATTAAGACGCGGGGAGTAACTTGTAGACAACCATGGATCCATATTTAAGCACGGCAGTTGAGAAGGCTGAGTTGTTTCGGAATCAAGTTAGATTGATATACATAAACGGCAAAAGCGCCCATTGACCCTCCGCTTGGGCCTCATGTCGACAGCCTGCTGGCTTTGTCTTTCAGCAGACTGTCTCCATTGTACAGCGATCCCTGCGTCCGAGTCGTCTCTGCATGAGGAATTTCTTCCAACGTAAACCGGAGTCACAGCCTACACCAGTTTGGCTTCCACCACAGGACCTATCTAGACAGCCTGTTCCTCCGGCTCCATGGCTCCCCAATCAACCACAGACCACCGCCCGCAGAGCCCCAGAGACCCGGCGTAGCGCGTCTGCGGCACCTACCTCCACCACCTATAAATTTGCAACCCTTCCGAATGACACAGGCTATCACTATTCCGCCAGTCCTTTCCCTTTGCCTCAGCCTACGCCCGTACAACCGTACTCTTCACAATACTACGCTGCCCCGCAGCCCATACCGTCCGAGCGGCCGGATTCACGGCTTGGCCATGTCCCTTATCCAAACTCTCAATACCCTCCGCCCCTCCGCCCTCCCAAGCCACTGTATCGAAGCGACGGGAAGAAAAGACGCGTGATGTAAACGGTCGTAGCACGACTCCTACAGTCGCTAAGCCGTACTCGTCGTCTTCTAAAAAGGACGACGCGAATCGGATGCCGCGCCGCTCCTCGTCTTCTTCAATGAGGGAACAGACAAGTGTCGAGCCGAGGAAGACTAAACACAGATCCAAAGATCGTCCCGAATATCGGAAAGAGGAAAGTCAGGTCAAACCTGCATATGCAGAGAAGCGACGTGACAGGAGCAGTCGCAAAGAGCCTGCGCGCGATGGCAAGTCAAGGCGCGACTCGCGATACGAGGAAGGCGACAGTTCGGATAGCTCGATCCAGCGACCTGCCCCATCCAAAGGCCTGCGATCAAGAGTAGAAGGGGGAAAATCACCGTCGATGGTGTGTTGACCTTTTCTCATTTACAATCATCGTGCACTCATAGAGAATATGCGGCAGGGTCCAGCAATTCGAACTGGGATTCCGATACAGCCTACTTCTACATCAAGTTCGAGTGGGAGGCACACCCCTCAGATATCCCGCATGCCAGTTTACCTTCCTGCAAACCAAACACGCTCCCATCGGCTCAATGAAGACCTACCTGGACCTTCAGGAAGCGACACAGATCACGGCACACTTGTGGGTCGTTATCGCCAGTTTATACCGTTTAACTGAACCTGTCTTTTCAAGAACCGAGCAAGAAACCAGTCACAAGGCTCTACCCAACCCAAATTGAAACAAACAGGGAAATCATCTGGGGAGTCTTCGAGCTTTCCGCTGTTCGGCAAGAGAAGCAAGGATGTGAAAGAGGTGAAAGAGGTGAGTCAAGTCCTCGGGTGACATTGTTCCAACGAAACGATAAAACTGCAGTCCACGAGCTTCTGGCCCTTTTCACGATCCAGGTCGTCTCAAAAATTACCGCAAGACAGCACTATGCATAATATTTCCGCGAAAAAAATCAGAGCAGACCCCACACTCTCACGATTCGTCAGTGTCGTATATGTCGAATTCTTTCATATACATACTAAAATGCCTCGCAGCCCGTTGACGATCGGACACCCGAGCGTCCTGAATATCGCCGTCATGCCAGTGACACCGCCATTAGCAGTCGTCCTGAACCGCCTGCCCGGCGTCCAACCGTGCCTCTGGAATCTCGGCCGCAAAACCGATGTCCCATCGTCCTCGTCCCGGCCTCTAATATTTGCGACCCAGACGACTGAGTCTTCTTCCCGGGCGGCTCAGCCACCTCAGCACCCTTCTCTCGAGCCTCGTTCTCATTCTGCATCAGCCCCACCTGCTGCAGTCGCTGGGATACAGGCATCACAGCCTACATCCGCATCCCGTCAAGATCATCTGTCACAGCCAACCGTTCAAGGCCCCGGTTTTCCAGCCGCCATGATGATGCGACAAGAAGCGCGTAATACAGCCCTCTTTGCCTCCATTATATGGGCCACCTATCCCTCGACCGCCGGATTATCCGCGAGGTCCCGATCGTTCCCCAAGGGTGTCTCAGCTAGTCGCCGGGTTCGAGGCCCGTGCAGCAGACACACAAACACAGGTGCCCAGCAAATCTCAGCCAACCCCAGCTCGGCGAGAGGTCACCCAGCAGCCCTCCATTCCCCCCATTTACGCCACCCCTCAGCAAACGAATCAGAGTCACAGAAACGGACAAGCTTCTGCATCTACTCGGCAGAATCTCGTTGCATCACAACCACCTCCTCGAGTGCGCACCACTTCAGATGCGTCTGTCCGTCCCCTCGCCGACACTAGCAATGTCCAAGCCAGGCCACTCATCAACGAGCCAAATGTGCTCAAGTCAGCCCTTCGTGACTTACTTTCTGATAGGCCTACTGTCTCACGAAGTGAGGAGCGATCTAGAAAGCCTTCGGAACCACGTCAGAACCAGACGTCTTTTCCTGCGCCTGGTTATTCCAATCCAGTCCCGTCGCAGTCACAATCTTCGTCGCAACCCCCAGTACAAGTCGGCGTACCCACTTCTTCCTCCCGACCGAAATCTTCATCCAAAGGTGATGCACCGCCTGAAGTCGTGTCAGCGAGGAGGCCAGACGCCTCACAGTCAGAGTCGCGATCGGGTGCAAACCGAGTGAGGGATGAACCTCGCGATAGTACCAACCATCGTTCTTCCCGTCCTAAGAGGGAAAAAGACGTTATTGCTGTTATGAAAACGCCCTCTAAAGACTCTTCCAGGCATACGTCCACTCCATCTCCAGTTGTTACCCATCAATCCCGCTCAAATGACAGGTCGTCGCCCTCGCAGCCATCTCCTTCGCGGGTCGCAGCCTCAGCCAGAGCTTCAGGGTTGCAGGAAAGCAGGTTCCTAGCCTTGTTCCGTCGAACGTACCCACGTCCTCATCGTATGTTCACGCTGAAACGCAGTCACAAAGGGGACGCTAGGCCACCTGCGACTAAATATCATTCCAGTCGGGATATTCCCGCAAACGCGAGCACCCATGCTCCCCCGTCTTCCAGTGCTGAACAGTCTCAGCTTCAAGCTTCCATACCCAATATTCGGCATCCTCCTCCCGCCGTCCCAACTCCAAACCCAGTTCCACCACCTGGTCCTGGTGGCTCTCAGTTCGCACGTTCTCATACCCCTTCAAGCAACCGCCCCTCCCGACTCCAATGATCGACCACGACGCTCTATGAACCAGGCAATCGTCTGAAGAGTCCATTCTCAAGACCCCGTCCTCCCCTTGCGCATTCCATTCTGCCTCCTCTACAGCCTTCTGTTTCCCGTACTTCTGTCCCGGCGTCGACCTCTTCAGAGACACGAAAGAAGGGTCTCTTTGGCATTTTTCGTTCAGAGAAGGACCCCAACCGGGACACGACTTTCCGTTGGAACGCGTGTATCCGAGCTCAGACAATGAAGCTCACCTTTTGTCGACCCCCCAGCGCAAGCTCAAATCCAAGATTCCTCCTCCCATTGCAGTTCCAAATCCGGCTATACCGATCGCCGATCGCAAAAGCCCCAATTCACGAGTTTTTACTCCGTTTCGGTATTTATCGAACAAAAGGAATCGTCGTGTATCAACTGCATCCATGGATGCTGTTGACGGAACAGCCGTAAGCACTTGTTCTTTCGTGTCTGCCTCAATTTTTGACCACAAGCGCAGGCCAATACGGTG
>JAWWNJ010000261.1:0-148788 GCA_037176885.1 Favolaschia claudopus
CTTTTTCTTTCTTTTTCCGCCTTTTTGCGTTCTTTTCCCCCTTTTGGACACCCAGTGGTATGGTCGGAAAACCACTTGCGGTCCACTCAACATGCCAAGTCTCACAGCCACCTCTCCCACCCCAAAAACGACCTTCCGACATGCCGGAGTCAAGTGTGACGTGACCGTAACATCACACTCAACGATCCTGTCACCTACTCTGTCGCTTTACTCGCTATTGCTTGAAGATCTGGCTTCTCAATTACTTCTTTAAAATATATACTAGCATAAAACACGCCAAAAAACACCTCTACACTTTCAACGCGTCCAATTCAGCTGGCATCAAGTTTTGTCTCTCATGCTCCAAGTTGGCTTGTGCTCGCGCTTTGACTGTCCCTGGCTTACCTTGAGGCAGCCGTTTGACTTCGGTACTTACCTCAAACACTGGCATACTTCAAATCCTTTCTGTAACGGTCAAAGCAAATGCAATCTGTTCAGAGCCGACAAACAAGCTTGTGCTCACTGCTCGGCTTGTCTACTGTACTGTTACTCGGATTTTTCCCACTGGCTGGAAGAGGAGATAACGTTGGTAAATTTATGCTCTATGCTTTTACTGGTATCCACAATTTGATTCGTGAAGCCCAAACTTTTTCAGGTTCCTCAAGCCTCAATTCCACCATTTTCTGCGGCAAATTTCTCACCCGGAAAGGTGCAAACGAGATCATTCGAGGGGAAAAATTACAAGGTCAGAGTTATGGCCTCTCATGAACGTCGGTGCAGACTCAAAACCTGAACCCGAATTTTATCTTTTCAGGGCAGCCGGTTTTACAGAATTTTCTTCGGGGATTAGGTTGGTTCTGTACATACCACGATTATGATTAGCTTTGCATCTCTGTACTACCTACTTCTCAAATGGGAAACTATGGTTATATTCAATATCATGAGCGGTTGCACCGCACAATATCTCGAAGGCCGCGCCAATCTTCAAGAGATTGATAGGTTATATGCGCGCACTTGAACGGCCGAACCTGTAAGCAAGAAATCAGCTAATTGAAGCAGACCACAAATAGAAAACAAACTTGAATGTGCTGTTCATATGTGATACGTTCACCAGGGAAGGTTTCTGCGATGAAATCTCGGAGCATTGTGTCGAAATCCCCGATCGAATGGCCGAGAGCCTTCAAAATATCTGTGAAGGCTCGGGAGTTAGTGATGCGCTCGGGCGCGCCGAATCTCCAAGAAGCGGAGGTGATTGCGCTGTGATTGGATGATTCCTCGATATTATCTTCCTCTTTCTCGTCAAGAGTGCGCTGCTTTTCGTACTCATCGATAGCCATGCGAATGCGAGCAATAGATTCTTGATTCTCGTCAATTCGAGTCATCTGTGCCGAATTCATTAGTTTATAACTAAAGTCTGTGTCGAAAGATACCTGGGGCACAACATCTTTGAAGTTAGTCTGATTGTAGGCCTCGCGGGCCTCCTGTTGGAAGCCCTCGCCGGGACGGGTCGAAAAATGATTTGTGGTGCCCTTGGTGCGTATGTCTTGAATGACATGGCTTGTCGCGTGTTGCTTGGGGAAATTGAAATTTTTCCCGTATTCGTCAGATACTTTCTAAAGCGACCAATGAGCGAGGCGGATGAGAATTGTTTTGACTACTCCCTGAACACCAAAACTCGTAGTCCTTGATGAATGTGGCAAGCCGATCCAGGCGACTTTCGGGCATGCAGGTCATCCCGATCATGACTCGCAGCCTTTGATACGAACGAAGGCATTGAACGAGTACACTATTCCGCGGAAGGATTTGAACAATACACGGAAGAATACACTGGCATGCAATGAGGTGAGAAAATCTCACTCAAGAAAACAACAGGCGCACCTTCATAATATGGTAGAATGTTTCTCCATCGGAAAAATGAATTGTCGTGACTTGGTTGAAATGTTTGAGCCCCGGCCACCGAGCGAATTTTCGCATGCTAAAAATAATGGTCAGTCCGCATTTAGATAGAAATTTAGGACCGGAGAGATACTTCTTCGCAAAGGTCCCTTTACCGGAAATCGTCTCGAGAACCTCCAAAACCAGCGGCCAAAAATGATGTCCATTTTTGCCCACATCATCTTTGTGCAGCACATCATATGCGCTGGCGGTGTGGGAGTCCGAAAAGCGAAAACCCCAGAGAAAATGCTGTGATGTGTGAGTACGAGAATGTCCGAGGAAACCCAGCTTACATCGACATCGTGCAGACCGTGCTTCTTCAAGATTTCTTCCTTCTCTCCTTTTGTCGCCGCATTCCGAGCTCGACAAACGACCGATTGCATCGCAGCGCCGGTACGCATTACAAACTCTGCGGTCAGACGATGGAGATCGTCTTTATGGACAAGACATTTTGTGCACGGATAATTTGCCAATGCCGCCCGGCAGGCATTAAAATAGGCGTCCTCTTTGCCGTCCATAGACTCGATGAGAAATCCGGGATGGAAGAGGCGGATTTGATTGTCGTAGCATTCAATAGGCTCACCATTCCACGACTTCGACTTCAAACTGGAAAAGATTACCGACAAAACCCGTTGGTAGATCTTCATCTTGAATCTGGAGAAGGCGATGGTCTCCTTAGTTTTACGGTCGGTGGGATCTCCTAGATCAGGAATCTATTCATATTGTCAACCACTTGAATGTCAGTTTCGATGAAAATTATTTATTACGCACCCCGAGCATGTATCCGATTAAAACTCCTCCCCCATTACCGGACGCGTTGCGAATTTTCCCGGGCAAAAACGCGGCTCGCAGAACCATCGGATGCATCGTGACGCGCTTCGTCATCAGCCCCTCATCCAGCCAGAAATGAAGTGGAAGGAGACAGTGCGCACGGTTCTGTTCATCGCGCTTCGGTAGTTCCGACTATTGTCAAAATTTAGCGCTAGAAAGCCCTCGAAATGATCGATTTGACGAGATGGGGCAGGAAATCGGTACGTACGACACAATATAAAGAAGATACAAAGGGACGGATAGGGGGGGTGTAGCGAGGAAACGGACAGATAATAGGGAAGGCGGCGCGTGATGGTCTCACGCCTTCAACAAAATATTCTGGCCCTGCATGATTGATATGGCATTTTTAACGTTACGGTAAGCAGGCATTGATCGGCGGGCGGGGTGCCAAAAAAAAATATGATTTGTGTGTAAATTGTTACTACGCTGGCACGCAAATTAACAATATTAATGTTGTGCTGTTTGATTCAGCCGGATTCTTTCCACGCACATATGTTAAGGGGTCCCGTGGAGAAGCGACAAGATCACTGGCGGAGTCTGAAATTCACTCCATTTGAAAACTCTTCCAAATTGGGAAACTCTGCTAAATCAGGCAACTGCTCCTACTTACGATACCTCTGAGCATCCTTGCAACCCTCTGAGCCTCAGAAATATGTTTTCGGGGTACTGTATGCATACTGTGAGGTAAAAAATCTCGTTTCAGCAGCGGTTTGAGGTCAAATCTTCTTTCATTGTCGGTGAAAGCATGTTTTTACGCGATTTACAAGCTGTCGGCGGACAGATAGCAAGATATTGTGCGGGTTTACTTCAGAAATAAAATCTACCCTGATACAGCTCAGTTTTAGCGGTGAACTTTGCCATCGAGCTCAACGCGAGCGCGCAAGGCTTTCACTGTGTGATGGCCGTCGTAGCGACTTTCCTAGAATGGATGCCGTGATCAAGCCGAGCCATCAATTGACGCTTCTCCACGGACCCCCGGAGCTTGCTCCCCCCTTTTATCAGAGCGAATGGTGATGGGGCTGTGCTGGAGCGTATGATGGGTGTCATAAATCAGAGTTCCCAATGATAAAAACACGTTCCGAGACTGATATCAGTGATGCTATGTGATTCAGCATGATGCGAGACTGATTTCGGTGATGCAAGCGGAGTGAACGCGCGTCAAGATGCGTCAGCGCCTTTCTCGTCTTTCCCGCGATGCTTGCGTCGTCCGTGTTGACCTTGCAAGGTATTGGTTTGCAGTTAAGTTTTCATTGACGATGATCGAACAGAGCCTTGCTGATGTCCGATGCTGATACCGCGAAGAGGGCCAAACGAGCACTTACTGTACAGTTGGAGATGAATGGTTTTCTCAAGCGGCCAGTGGACAAAAATGTCGAGAGCCTCACTTATGTTTGATGTAGAAAAATCTGTGTTTGTGTATGGATTTTGCCGGCGAGTTTGTATAAGAAAGTTCAGCCAAAGCCGGTCAGAAACATGACAAATTCGGCTTGTTTTTGTGGGTAACCTATGATACTGTAAGGGGAGAAGGGCCCAGGAGCCAAGTCGATAACAAACCTGGGGATCAGAGATCCCCAGCGGACTACTTATATACAAGAGGTGACGTAAGATATGACATAAGTGAGCACAGCATGATGTCTTGGAGACAGAGAACTTCTGCCCAAGTCAGAAGACGTCATAGCTGTGGAGTCCCCTGACAGATACGCAAAGAATACATCCCGTCTAGCCTATTTCTACCCACCAGTGTGTCCTTTTTCTGTGTACTGTACCGCTCTGTATGACTGAAACCAATTTTGGACCGTTACAGGCTGAAACGGCTGAAACGGCTTACAAACCACCCTTTTAAGGAAGGAGACTTACCATACTCGTCATCACAGAAAGTAACCGGAAATTTGATCGGTTTGGGCCAAATTTGTAGTTTTTTGTGGTGAATTTTTTATGAACATAATGTTTGGCATCTACTGACATCTCATGCACTGGTCATCTTAGCCAGGAAGATTCAGTACAGCTCGTAGACTGAGAATAACTTTGGCACTTGTGATTTTGCGCAATTCGACAAAAGCGCAGCATTGGACAATGATTTTGGCACATAGTTATGAGTTTGATACTCTTGGGTAGTAGATATGTATGGAATGATTCCACAGCACAAGAATTGGACCGGAAAGATAAGTGCAAATGCAAAGTCTAGGCAAGTTTTGTTCGAGGGCACACAACAAACATAAACAGATTTGCGTGCTGCAACATTTTCACAGCTGTAAGTCATATTTTAAAGGGCAGTTGTTTCCAAACTGTCTGTAACTACAAGATAAGACGCTGAACTAGTATTATGCGTCATTCGTGTACCTTCCAACAGTTTCATTTCGAACCGAAACCACAATTTCAACAATTCTGGCTAAGATCTTTGCATGCACCTTTTCTTGCCAATATTGCAGGTTGAAGGTCATACAAAAGGCTGCTCAGGGTACCCCTAAGTCTGAACAACTACCATATCACACCACAATCACCCTACATGCGTCTCAAACAGGGATTTGGTTATATTCTCTGCATTATTCACAGTCAAACTACTGCAAACTGAGGCACTCTCGAATTTGTGCAGACTCCTGGTCAACGTATACAACGGCAATCTTCTTCAAACTCATACGGGGTAAATGGAACATACCAAACTACAATATAGGATACAAGTTCCGTGAGAAAAACACGTGACCGCGTCAAAACAGCACAATTTCCGGTTACTTTCTGTGATGACGAGTATATAGGTGATTTGTCAGCAGAAACAGCCCTCCGTTACGCGTTACGTTTCAGTCATACAGAAGGCTACAGTAGTAGGGCAGCTTTGATGGGAATTTCCATATATGGTAACTAAATTGATTTCGCCGTCTTCTTCTTCTTCTTCTTCTTGGGATTGTAATGTACTGAATATAACTGAAAGCTATCCTACTGTGCATGTACTTTCTCGTACTTCTCTGCCTCATCTGTGTAATATGTTGAATTCATGGGTTCGCGCAAGCTCACCCACCTGTAGGCCGGGACACCGGCATACAAAACCTACGTTATTAGGTGCAGCATGGCGATATCAATCCTTTCATTGTACAAGTTCAGAAGCGTAAGAGTCACTCCGGCAGCGGATTTGGATTTGGATTTGATGGGATTTGGAGCTGATGGGTGACGATCAGTCACCAATCAGTCACCGTTGCCAACTGATGACGGGACTGTTTCCGCCAAACTGCCTCGTCGGCATTTTCCCGCCATCCCGCTCCATTTCCCGCCGTGCCTGCGCTGGCACTTAAGAGGTCTGCTATAGCAATAAAATTGGGCAGGCAACATATAGTAATCAAAGCACACCGTTCTCAAAAAGTGTGCCGTTCTGGAGGCAAGCAATGGGCTCAATGAAGGAGCTCGTCGTCGTCGCCGACGAGCAGGCATGTTGCAAACACAACGGCGGCTAACGTCGGACATTCCGCGGACTACGGCGTTACATGTCTGTATGTAACGTTACATACAGACATCAATTCCACCATCAAATCCAAATCCCATCAAATCCAGATCCTGCTCCGCTGCCGGAGTAACCCTAATAAGTCATTCTGAAGAAGCCAATCGACAGATAATATACAAAAATGGGAGGGTACGCAAAATCTCAGAGGGATCCGGGAAGGAAGCACGGCACAAGTTGAAACAGCTCTTCCTAATTGAGGGGCCTTGTCAAGAAGGTCTGTGTGCGATCGGGAATTCCCGCGTACCTCTTGCGCTCGGGTGTTGGGGCTTTTAATTTTTATTGTTCAGCTTCCATTGCCTGCACAGCTGCACGGGGTCCCGGTCGGCACTGGTGCTGCTGATGTGCTAGTCATATCGGACGACAGCTCAGTACTTGACGATGGTGCGTCACGGCCGCTTGCGAAAGACACGCTAGATGTCTGCGAATGTTGGGCTTTGGCTGTTGATCTGGTGTTGTGCGCTAGATGTAGTTTCAGATGTACCTGATATATATCGTATGGGACGTGCTTTTTGACTTACAGGATGAAGGCGAGACAGCCGAGCTCGTTTGACTTAGCCCACTTGACGGAAGACTGGAAAACATCGCTCGGGATGCGCTTGCTGCTATACTTGTTGATGCCGAGAAAGATTCTGGTTGGGACACGCTCCCCGTTCCAGAATGGGAAGACGTTGGCGAGTGGAAACTGGTCTGAACGGCCGACGCTCTGAACGAAGCACTGGGGATGCTCGGCGCCACGCTACTCTGGACTATGGTTGTGGTTGCGGCAAAAGAACTCCCGCCAACGACAGTCGCCAGGGTTTCTGCATTTCGACTTCCAAGAACAGTGCTTGTAATGTTCGAGGACGGTGGCACAGCCTGAGGAATACTATCGCCAAACTTGATATCGAAAATTATACCATTGTTGGATACGTCCACCTCCAGCTCCGCCAATAAGTTGGCTGATAGGAACCCTTGTTTAATGATTCCATTTTCCAGCGCTGGCTGGCCGAACTTACTAGTACTTTCATTGTCAGTCGCCATCAACGGAAATCCACGCGCCAGAATTGACATGCACAAGAAAGGGTAGATTTGTAGCATTATGAATTCCTGGAATACAGTTGGGTCCAGCCTGAAACTAATCATGAGGACAACGTCAACGAGTTAAGACTGAAAACAAACCCTTGAAGTATTGAAAGAAGGCCCAAGGCCGGAGAAGCCGGCACACCGGCTAGGGAGGGTGGGTTGGCCGAGACGAATAGCCGTGAACTTCTGAAGAGGACGCTGATGGGTTGGAGCAAGAGGTGCTTATTGCTGAAGGAGCTCGGGTCATGATCACTCGCAATGTTTGTACATCAAAAGGTATTTGGTGGAGATACTTGCCAAGCCGCAACTAATAATTCTTACTAGGCTTCGTCAATGGTGCTCAAGGGGTAGTCAAAAAGATCTGATTTTTGCCAGGGTCAAACCCACAATTAAAACTCGCAGTGGTCGTGTTTGTTAAATGTGATGATGGCGGTTATTCAGGTATTGTCTATGAGTAAAACCTCCCAATTGAATGAAATTTGATCCACTCCAGGGTATTGATCCCAGTTGGTGTAAGGGCAACAGCTGCCAGGGCCTGAGACCCGAGGTACTCAAGAGTCCCACAAGCACTGGGCAGAGGGAGAATCCTTAGAGGGCTAGCTACAACAAGAGGAAAAGTGTCTACTCACCTGGGCAGAGGGAGAATCCTTAGAGAACAGAGTAAGGAGTCTCCATGCCCAGGCGTCACAGTAAAAGGGCGCGTGACGCGTGACTTCTCACGGGGTGTGGGAACTATGTAGTAGCACCGCATCTATGATGTGATATCAATGATCAGATGATCCAACAGTAGCGGGGAGCCAGGGATATGCCCAAAAGAGGGAGGATCACAAGGTCCAGAGATCGTAGACCGACGAAGGCCCGGAGATACCCTGTGGTCCGGGGAGCGTGGGAAACCGGAGCCGGAGTCCGGAGAGGGTCGGGAAACCGGAGGAATAGAGCCCAGGGAACCCGGGAAGGGCGCTAGAGCCAGGGCGAGACAGCGGGAGCATCGAGGCTTGGGTGACAGAACCGCTCCAGTTCCGGGGGAGCGTGGGAAGCCGGCTCGGGGACCGGGGGACCGGAGCTAGAAGGCCGGAGGTCCGGACGACCAGAGCTCGGGGTACCAGAGCTCTCGGAGGGCTAGAAGTCTGACCGGAAGACCAGTCGGGAACTGGGTTGCGCTGAGCACTAGCTGTAGGAGCGCAGGGTCGACAGGAGTCTGTCGAGGAGGGGAACGGAGGCATACTGTACGTAAGGACAGCATGTGGCATGGGCCTCTACTGTACTATTTCGACCATAACTTCAGTCACAGGTCACAGCCGACTTTGTTTGATCTGTGCAAAAATCGCCTTAATTCAAAACAAAATTTTTCGGGCTCCTCAGAGTGAAAAAATTCCAACTGCGTTGAAGTTACGGTCGAAATAGTACAGTACGGCAATAGGCCATGCACAGGGAACGGGGGGTCGGAAGGAGGAAGATGTGACGAAGGGGGAGGTCTGGAGGGAGTAGTGTTCCCAAGAAGGCTGGAGTGATGCAAGGAATAGCGGAGCGGGTCGGGGAAGCGGGGGGTTCCCCTGACAGTTGGGTTCCAATTGTCCCAGGTGGAAGGATAAGATGGGGAAGTCATCATCGAGAACCCGACTCCCCTCAACAGCAGCTTGGGCAATCACAATCCACAAGAGTCAAGGACTAACGCTGAAACAAGCAGTCATTGACCTTGGGCCCAGAGACTTTTCCTCGGGTCTTTCTTTTGTGGCCATTTCTCGGGTCAAAAAATTGTCCGGAGTTGCATTTCGTACCCCTTTTCCACTGAGCAGACTACAGAGAGCAAATGTGACGGAGTCAATGAAGATGTTTGAAGCAGATTTGATGCGCCGAGCAGAGCTTAGTTTTACTTGGAATGGACCTTAGCTGTATTCGAGGATTAATGATAGAATTGTTCAGTATTAAATTATGGTCTCAAGAACACGGAACTCACGCAAGCTCCCCCTTTTTTGTAAGCCGGGCACCGGCATTACAAACATACTTGACTTCTTTTGTGAGGAATGGCCAAAAGGACGGCCACTAAAATAATTGTTTTTCGCAACCCCTTGGGGTATGTACTGTTTTTAGGGCTGTGATCTACCCTCGTTGTCCAGTGGAAAGTGCCGCAGACTCTCTCAGCATGGATCCAACGCGCTGATCGTGCTGCGCGTCGCCCAGGCACGCTGGGTCTAGCAGTATTGCTCGCAGAAAAAGCTGCCTTCGAAGTGAATCCCGCTGCCGATACGTTGGCCGCGACTACTACGCAGACATCCGGGCGTGGGCGTGGAAGCGGAGGCAGAGGTCGAGGTGGGCGGGGTGCCGGTGCGCGCGGTCGTAGTGGACAAAAGCAAGGTCGCGATTATGCGATTCTTCATGGTCAAAAACGAGGATCTTTCAAGGGATCCGACGACGCCGTGCCTCCACGGGACGAACATGTTATTGCAGACAATACGCCGCGCGAAGGGATCTATATTTTAATACAGGCAACCATATGCCGCCGTCTAATTCTACGTCAAATATTTCAAAACCCTGTACACAGTGAGTCTTTCAATTTGCTCTCGATATTGCTTTGACACCAATCAAATAACCGCAGATGTTCCGGCGGCTCAGTGTTGTGATATCTGCAACCCGAAACTGTTCGATCAAGTCCGTCCAGGCAAACTTGTTCGTGCCAGTCGCCAAAAGGGAATTCGAAAAGTATTCTGAAGACAAAGTACCCCGGCCGCTACTTCGCAGCAAATGCCATTTTGGACGATGCGACGTGTGAGCTATTGGCCTCTGTTGGTCCCATCGATGCCATCGAGACTCCTGAGCAGCTTCTTGCGTCAAGTTGGTCGCGATGGGAGGATCTGCGTCGGCAATTATTTGTTTATATGAAAGGCCTCGACATTCCGGCTTTACCTCCCCCTCCCCCAAGACAGAAGCGGTCAGCCCCCACTTCTCAGTCGTTATCTGGGCCAGTTGCATCGTCTACACGGCCTCCTGCACTTCCAATAACCCCTCCCCTCCTAATGCAGGAAATTCTCGGAAACGATCTTCTACCTCTCGAGATCTATCAGCCGCTGAAGCCCCACCACCTGCCACTCGTGTTAGCCTAAACGCTTCATCACCGGCGTTGTACGCCCCTAGCCACACCATCCCTTCGCCCTCGAGCTTTCATGGCTCCCAGATAGCTCGTCCTCAACTATCGTTAGCTCCCATTTCTTGTTTTCTGTTGGTCTGGTGGCTACTGTACTATGGGCGGTATAGTGTCTCATAATTACCCGTTCCAAAAACACAATGAAGCTAGCAGAAAAATCTCAATTCATAGGTAAATGTTTCCGGTAAAAATCACAATCCGCCTACGATGCTAAAAAAACGCAATGTGAACTTAGTAACTTCAGGAATAGGTCGGCAGAGCTTCGGCACAGCGGCAATCTGATATACTACTGATGTTTGCTTCTATGCTTCGACTGTGCACCAGGGTCAATTTGGAAGTATATGAGGCAAATTTTCAGTAGGCTTAAGTGCGAACAGAAGTCTGTTTGTGTGCTAAACATACATGAAACTTGCAAACTTCCCTAATCAGAACGATTTCCCCCGCTGTCCACTCAGGTTTAGAGTCCGATTTTGCTGGGGGACAAGTGTCAGACTCTCCAATATATGGTGCAATTTATCAGGCTGGGGCATCCTTGGACTTTGACTGTCCCTTCACAGTGTTTTGAGGTGTTGCCGAAAGAACTGTTGTCTGGGTCAACAGTTTCCGTGATCCCAAAGTGATGGAGCGGCGGCAGAGTTCGGCCGGTTCATGGTCGAGTATTCTCGTGACTTTGTGTCAATTGTCATTTGTGCGAAAAATCGGTCATTTCGAGGGTTTTCCAAATGCCGAAAACGCGTCAGGCCTTGACCCGTATTATCATCGGTCCTGTTGATTACTACACCAATTTGGATTGATGACACCCGGACGTCAGCTGTGGGATATCCGTGGACATCCCGATAGGCGCTTGATGGGATGGTCTTTGGAGCTCTTGCCAGCGACCCGTCTCTGACATTCCATAAATCACTTTTATGAGTACAGGACTACGTTGGGCACTGCCCAACTATGTTACCTAGCTAGATACTCGAGTGCTATTCCTCAGTTTCTCTGTTTTTGTCTTTTTGAGCGTTATGGTGGCCCGTGCGCGAGACGTGTGAAACGGAACTCGGCGCCACGTCACAGCACGTCCCGAACCTCTTTCTTTCCCTCTCCCTTCGCCTGCCAGGGCCTCGCTCCCCAGCTCCGTCTTTGTTTCCCTTGATGCATACGTTCGTCAAAGTTGTGGCACCAAGCCCTCAAGCCAACCTGCAAGTGACTGCAATGTTCTCGTTCGTCAAGGTTTTGTCAAGACTCAAGAGTGGTGTCCACTGTTCAACTGCAGCAATGCTCTTGTCAAGAGTCAATGTCTCTCTGTAACCTCAAATGCAAGCCAGCCACCCTGAATTCAAATCTCAAGCCTCGAATTGCCCTCAAACCATGCTGTCAACGCTGTTATTGCACTGTGCAAAGTATCCATCATGAAATTCATGCAGATTGTTATGAAATCCAAGTTTCATGATGTTTTGTCATGAACGACGTTATGAATTTCAAGACGGCTTTCATGATGCTCAGAAACTTGCTTTTGTGACAATATGGATTCGTGACAAAACATCATGAATTTCGTCATGAAACAACTACTCAATTTTTTTTTTGCCAAGTCCACCAGATGTTGAGTGCACAGTGTGCTCATCCCAGTGTGACACCAGGACATGGTGCTAGTAGGTCTGTCAACTACATCCTACTGTAAATCGGTTGGTTAACAAGTCAATAGTTCAGTTAGTACTAGTTAGGCTGTGCGCGCCACCCAGTGCAGCGGTCCGGAGTTCGACTCCGGCTGCCGGGAGCCTAATTTATTTGCCCCGCGCTGGCCTCCTTTTCATGATGTTTTGCCCTGAATTTGTTGACGAAACATCATGAAAAGCCATCATGAACGGCCCCATAAGCATCATGAAAATCACGACTCCGAGTCATGATGTTTTGTTATGAATTTCCGGTACAGTGGTGGCAAATAGAAATTGCCGTGGCTTTTTGGTGAAAATCTGGCTGTATACTTCACCGAATGACCTCAAATAAAATGTAGAGATGGGTATGTGATACTTTTGTACCTCTTAGATTAGTCAGCAATATATTATGCCCTGAGAATGCATCAATCATAGGATGATTTCCGATTTTTGCCATATTCGGAAAAACACAATGAACCCTCAGCAAAAAGGTGTCATAATAGGATGAAAGTACTTAAGAAACAGTCCTAGTTTCCACTTTGGTTGAATGGAATTGACCCTGATTTGAGCTCACAGCAGCCGCTCAAAGTCGGCTATTTTCACACAAAATAGCTGAAAATGCAGAGAAAATAGCTAAAAGGACCAACTTCAAGCAGCCGTTGTGAGCTCAAATGAGGTTCAGTTCCAGTCAATCAAAGTGATAACTAGCATTGTTTTTCAAGTACTTTCATCCTGTTATGACACTTTTTTTGCTGAGGATACATTGAGCTTTTCCAGATATGGCAATAATCAGAAACTGTGCTGTTATTGATGCATCGTCAGGGCATAATAGATAGCTGAGTATTCTAAGTGGTACAGTAGTATCATATATTTATCTCTACATCTTATTTCAGGTCATTCGGTGAAGTATACAGCAAGATTTTGGCCAAAAAGCCACGGCAATTTCTGGGGGCACTCCTGAGCCTGCGAAAGGAGTGCATGATCTTGTGACTAGCTGAGTGACGGGTGATATGACTCTCTTCCTCCTGACTTCCATGTCCGACACACGGCACGACCCCCTTCAAGGTCTTTCAGTCGACTTCCTCTCGTACGAGTATCAAGATCTTTCTTTTGACTCCTCGTTCGCAACCTTCTCAAGAGATTGCGCTCAGTTTTCCGGCCATATTGCTTGACAATGAAGTCGACCCCTACTTCTCGACGTGTTTGGCACGTGATCTGAGGAGGAGCTCAAGTGTTTTCTGCTACGTCTACATCTACTCTACATGTGTTTATGGACTTCATACCTGCGCCTATATGCGTTGAGCCGTTACATCCGGTCAGGTTCTATGCTTGCGGTTATATCCCGCTTAGTCCAGGCTTACATGCGTTTATGGACTCCATACCTTCCACGCCTGCATGCGTTTATGGTTGGTTTATGGACTTCATTTCTATCTTCATCTATCCGGAAATGTGACCTACGTCTATCTAATACTCCTGTCTGCATTTAGTGAACATCAATTTCCAAGGCGAAGTTAGGTTTCGAGCCGACTACATTCACTTCCAATTCCATACCCGCAGGGTTTTACGTTGAAATGCATCATACGCTTTACGATCCCCCGTCGGGCCCAACGTCTACGAATGCTCTACGACTCTATTCCGTTCACGGGCTACATCCCGCGAGGCCAAGCGTTTACATACGCCCTACGACTCTATTCTGTTTATATGTTTCTTCCCGCAAAGCCCAGCGTCAAGGAACGCTCTACGACTCAATTCTGTTTACGGGTTATGTCCCGCGAGGCCCAGCGTCTACGAACGCTCGACGACTCAATTCCGTTTACGAGTTACGTCCCGCGAGGCCCAGCGTCTATGAACGCTCTACGACGATATTCCATTTCCGGGTTACGTCCTGCGAGGCCCAGCGTCTAAGTACGAACGCTCTACGACGATATTCCGTTTCCAGGTTACGTCCTGCGAGGCCCAGCGTCTACAAACGTTCTACGACGATATTCCGTTTACGTCTTCATACCCGCGAGCGGATACATTCTGCGAGGGTCAGTGTCTACTCACGTCTTCCGATACCGTGCCAGCGTCTACGTACGCTCTACAATTACTTTCCGAATACTTTCTGATTCCATACCCCCAAGGTGCTATCTACAAACGCTTTCTGATTATATCCCTCTTGATCTTCATACCTACTTCTACTTAAGATGCTGTACCTGCGAGCGGTTACCTTTCCCCAAGTGTCAGCGCATCCGCACGCTCTACGATTTTATTCTATTTACGATTCCATGGCCGCGAAGGTCAGCGTCACCCCCACGCTCTATGACTTCATTTTGTTCATCACTCCATACCCGTGAGTGGCTGCATCCTGCGAGACCCAGTGTCTCTGGACGCTTTCCCATCATATCCCGTTTGATTTCATGCCTACTCTCTTCACGACTCCATACCCGAGCGGTACATCCCGCAGTTAGCGACTTAGCATGCTTCTCCAGTTGTTTTCGGTCAAATTCATGCCTCCACCGGTTTACCATTCCATACCTGCAAGCGATCATGCACTGCCTAAGGTTACGCTTCGCAATCAGATCATGCCGTTACGCCTCCCCCCTTCTCCATTACATCCAGGTCAAATCTTCTCCGATCCCATCCACAATCTCGAACCTGCGCCTGGTCGCTTTTCGATAACTCTACACTTGCGATTCCGCTTTCTGAATCTTCAAATCGTTGACCTGCACCTACACGTGCCAAGCATGACATCTAGGACTCGGAGTCGTTGGAATTGTTCGCCCACATATGTGTGTGTTGCAATTCTATGCCGCACCTGCACCCGTCGCTGTTCACCTAAGGCGCCTCCTCGTTACTCCCCATGATGTCATACGTCTCCTTCTTCCTTTCCGTCTACGCGACTACGTCTACCTTGTCTCAGCATCTCTGTGTGACTCTGCCACGGTCTACTTGGATCATGGCGTCCACACTCTGCATGTCTTTTGATATCTCTACTGATACGGTATACTGGCGTATCTCTGCCTCATCGCTTGCTTTATTCCATCCAGTTCATGTCCCGCATACAGCGGATACGGCGTGGCTCTTGTTTCATCGCAAATTGATCTATCCTACAGTATCTCGGAGCTAGAACAACGCTCTGCTGATTGTAGATTCCTTCCCCGAACCTTTGTTCAGTGTTTACAATGAGTAATCATGATCATATAGTCGATGCGCCATGCAAACCGTGTATGATTGGTTCAATTCTGTCTGGACTATCCACATCCAAGTTTCCGCTTCTTGAACTCTCCTACCGGCTCTGATTGTGTCAACATGGAATTGCTGTACCGGATTTAAATACCCAGCGGCTCCTCGAAACACCTCAATGGGTTATGTACGATGTTGCTTCGCCCGATGGTCCGGATATGATCTAGCTGTTTGGCTTCGACCAGCCTCGTCTGCTACGCAACTTGTGCCCCATCGACGACTGCTCACCACTGATCCCAATACCTCTCTTCCGCAAGCTTCCTCCAGGGGCATGATGCGTTTTGCCGTATCGATTTGGGGTGACGACGGCCAGTGTGGGGCTCCGTTCGGGGCTTCTATGAGCGCGGGTTTCCTCTACCCGCCACTGCTTGCGCGACCGCTATCTCTGTTTCAACGCACTCGAGCTTCCCTCAATGAGCGGATAATGGCGATCAACTATCCTCCATGAATCCGTTTACTGTGCTTCTGTTACGCTTAGGGCATGAAATCTTACTTATGTCAAATCTATTCGAAAACTTGCTACTTGCGCTACAATTTGAATCAATTCCGATTCCGATTACCATCACTTCTATATTATCCCTGGGCTTCTCGCTCGCACTATGAGCCGGCCGTACTCTGACACACTCAATTGAGTTTCGTTGCTCTCGATTTGTGACCCTACGCGGATGCGGATGCTCTGAGGCTCAACCTCGCGCTTGTCTATGTCTATGAACGGCTCGCTGGCTCGGTTTATAGGCCCATTCAACGAACTTGCGCTATGCGCTTTGTGCACATCGACTCACTATCCATTAATTCAAACGCATCGTGTTCTCTTAATGCCATCTCTTTCCGGCGGAACTCACTCCGAGGTTACTTCCCCCCTCGGATTCGGAGATCTGAGCCTACATTCTTGAGCTCATGCCGTATTCGAGGCATCGTTCCAGCTTATCTGCTTCAAAGCTCAGAAGACGACCTCAGTCCAGTGTTCCTGGTCCTCCGACTTCCATACGCGCTGCCGTCTCCACAACCCGGTGACATTCAAGTTTGTTTCCCGGCGACTGTATTACGAGTTCGTCCTGGTTCTGGTGGACCTGCTTGTTTTGCGATGAGCCACGCGAGCCGTGGATCCCACGGTTGATTCAACTTATTGTGATTCCGCTACTATCGAATTCGGAGTTCTCTGAGTTCCAACTACTGAACTAGTGACCCTTTACAGCTGTGCTCCCGGTTGCTTCACTGAGCTTCCTTCGCCGATCCAGTACGCATGAAATTAACTGCCAAAATTTACGCTGCCTGCACTTACTATGACACCGGGGCTCTGATGGGGGCTACTTTTTGAACTTGATCCTGGTCTCGCTTTCAACATACACGGATACTTTTACCCAAACGGCCGCGAAAAGTGCTAATATACAGCTTGACTGACGCCGAGTCAAGTAATCTCCTATGATTTCTGTCTCAATCTCAAGCCGATAAGCCCCCCGTACGTGTTCTACCAATTCTTGTCAAAGTGTAGAGCCCAAATCTCAAAAATCATACCAGACTTGAGAGACTTAAGCTGCTTCAAGTCACTTAGAGTGACTCAGTTTGGCCAAGCCGAGTCGAGTCGAGTCAACTTGCAATCCAAGTCGACTCCGTGAGTCGCGACTCGACTCGGCGAGCCGCGGCAACATTAAGTTCTATAGTACGGGCATGACATGCAATGTTTTGTTTTGAGTTGGTGAATCAATCTTTAAAATTGGACCAATTTAGACATGTTTGCGTTCTCTGGCTGGAATTCCAGGCCGATAAGTACCCCAAAAAAGTGCTTAGTATCCCAATAGTCTACAAATCCGATATCTAAGGTTGCCAGGTGTTTCCCGTTGTTCAGTGAGAGAGGCAACTCGGCACACTAATTTCCCGCCTCAAAGCATACATAAAAGAATGTGTAATAATAGGACAAAGAGACTATGCAACCTTTTGCCTGCTTCCAATCGTCTTGTGTTATGTCGTTTAGGACAAGTTGTTATAGCCAAATCAACTGCTCTCCCGGCGGAGAGCAGTCCGCGTGTATTAGGCCGTGTCCGTTAGGGTAATACAATGTATTGTACATCATTACGAGGGTGGGATGAGCGTCGAGTGAGAAATAGGGTGGGTAACACGAAGTATACAGCTAGGCAACTATGAGAATAAGACGCAGTAAATAAAAACAAGGATTCGAACCTGGCGGCGGTGAGAAAAAAGAGTGGGGTCTCACCGCGCGCCAGGGGCCGCAGATTTGTAATCGCACTAGAAAATTGATGTCAGTATTAGAACATGTGAATGCAGCGCGACGTATTGAAGAGAGACGCAAGAGGCTTCGGACGCTTCGACTCTCGTTTACGACCCGTGGGGTAGAGAGGAGCATAGGGAGTTAAACTTGCTCACCACTTCGACTCTCGCTTACGACCTCGGATGGTGGAGAGGAGTGTGCTCTCATTTACGACCTTTGTAGGTAGAGAGGGTGAGTGAGGGTGAAGGGCTCGGAGATGCAGTACTGCTCACTCGACGATTACCCTTGTGTAAACTTCGTTTAAACTCGACCAATCGTCTTGAGTAATGTCGTTTAGGACAACTTGTTATAGCCAGCAATCACAGGTAAACAACTTCTGAAGAGCCATCAGAAACCGGACAACAATTGCAAAACAGCTGTACTCATGTTGATCAATTCTATCACAGACCATGTGTCAACATGCTTGATCACCATGCCGTGCCGCTGCCGTGGGTTGGTGCTGAGAATTTGCACGGATTACCGCCCAGATTGTAGTTCAGGCCGTCACCCTTAGCTCAAAAGGGGTACACACAGTTTCGATTTTTGACCTAAAAAATTTGGCCACAGCCAAAATGTCGTGGGAAAAACTTCGGAGGTGGTTTTCTGAGCTTTTCAGGGGTCGGCGAATCCGAATCTGAAGTCAGATTTATGCCCACCCGTTCGCCGGCAATCAACATTGTTGACTTTGCGTGTCCGGCACTGTACTGCACCTAGCGTGGGAATCCTCAGCCTTTCTTCTCTTCGGATTCTCCCTCGCTAGGTGCGCTGTGATGTATTCTTACAGCCGTTTCGAAAAAAGAATGCGGTTTTGATTGATTTTCGTTTTCGAAATCTGCTTACCTGTGTTTGGTCCCGCGTCCTCGGCTCCACCCTTGTCGAATAAGCTCTACGTCTCTTTCAGCGCATTCTCGTGCCAGAGAGTGAGTTGGTGAGGCTCCCTGAACCTTTGTGAATACATCAGAGCTCCAATCTGACCTCCAGCAGGGCTCAAATGCGTGCTTGAGCCCATCGACAAGCTCACGGCAGTTGTGGAGACTTGTGGAGCCGCACGGTGCCGTTGACGGAGTCGTCAACAGTCAATTAAAATTGAAAACGAAGATCAAAACCCGCATTCTTTTCTGAAACGGCTGTAGTAGTTTCTGAATTAACTTCGGATTCTTCCTCGCTAGACCCTCGAGATATAAGGTTGCCCTTACACACATATTGTGATGCAGTTTAAATTGGAACTGGAACCACAAGGGTATTCCGATCCGCGAAATCCGGATATCACCTCGAATTTTAATTTTTTTTTTCCAGCGACATCGGCAGACCCCTCCCCTCATGGTTGCCGTAACTCCCATATGCGGCAGCTTCACGTCGGTTTTTCCCACCGGCTAATTTGTTAGCTTTACTAGATCAAGTTTATTTATGACGAGACTAAGAGGACTCGGGCGGCTTTGATAGTCCAATCAAGCACATCGTTTTCATCGTTAGAGCAAGCTTGGAGCTACAAAACGAGGTACGAAAGCTCCCAATAAATTCCTGAATGTTCCTCCCTTTTCCCCAATTTCTCTCTTTTTTTCGTTTTGAAAAAACGCGATTTATTCCCCCCCAGCTACAGTACAGACATAGTACATGAGCCGTAAAAAAGGGAGCTTACAGGCTACGACTATCAGAGTACCAAGTTCTGCCCCTTAGGTCCTATATGTATGTCTAGCCCATCTTGAGCTAGTTGACGAAACGCTGCCAGAGCCTCTTCATTCAGTGACTCCTTAGCGATTTCAACGTCTTTCGAAGGAAAGCAGAGTTGAAAAACCGCAAGCGGTGTTTGTTGAGTCGTGCGCCGAGTGCGGAGAATGCTAGATAGACGCAGGTAATCAATTTTCTACGGCCGCACAGCGTGCATGACGACCCTGAGGGTGTGAAGGAGAGGAAGGGCACCATCCTGCGCCGCCGTCAATAGTGTAAGCATAAAATTGGGATCGCTCCAGGATGCCCTAACGAGTTCCGATCTCGTGAGGGTAGGCATTGACTTGAAAATCGCACTCATGAACTGTGGGGGCCATCGCTGATTGAAAACCAGTGACAACGAGCGTAAAGGCGGCGAGGAGCGAGTGAGGAAAGAAATAAATTCGCTTTCCTTGATGTCCAGATTGGTTATTCGGAGCGTTTGGAGCGCGGGAAGCGTGACATATTTCAACAAAGTGGCCGTGTTACCATGGTTAAGACGTGAACTGAAGCTATATGCTTCCCCGAAACAGAGATATCGAAGAGCTGGGTGGACTAAACGGTGAGCTGGAGTACACCTAGAGTAGTCATGCCATTGAACGACATGTTATCAAAAGTGCACGTTGTTAGTGCGGGAGCCGCAATTAACAGATCGAGCCACTCATCCACCTTCGAGAAGGATATCCCCTCATTTGCATGAACGCGAAGGGTTCGCAGGGCTGGGAACGGTCCTCGAACAAGTATTCGGCGCTCTGGATATAAATTATCCCAGCGCGTGACGGATAGTCCCAGATTTAAACTCTCCAGTCGATCTCTATGGCGGGTCACCAAGTCCTGAGTGTTGGGATCGAGCAGCAGGGATCCACGAGCTCCTTCCAAAGAGAGCAACAAGGGAAGACTCTGAGTGCGCTGGATCCAGCGATTGCAAAGTTCTATATAACCAGCCCTGCGTGGCAACGCCTCTATCTCCAATGTAGTCCACAAACGAGGGATGGCAAGGGCGATGGCATGCCAAAGCCGAGAGATAGTAAGGAAGACCATTGGTGCCGCTAGCGAATGCGGTACCTTTGACGCGGTTCCCGGCTCGACATCAAAAAATATCTGCGACTGAATCTCTAGTGGCAAACGGGCCATTGGATCGAGGTAGGAATTTAGGGTCATTCGAGCGTTACTCCTTCTTTGTTCGAGGTCGAACAGTACTCGTTTTTGTTCTTCTATCGCCACTGGAAGCGCTTGAATTTGCTCGAGCAGCTTGTTAACAGTCGAGACATTTGACATGGTGGTTCGGAAGAGAGTGAGGTGCAAACACTAGTAAATACTCCACTCTGCCCCTTTCGCGACTCGGACCATCGATGTCCGGCCAACATTGCTTCACGAATGCCCGCACGCCCCTATGCCTCGGTACTACAGTATGATAGTCGGCACGATTGGTAGGTCGTTCGCCATTCATCACCAAAATCACTTTAGGATCAGTTGACCAAAAAAGGAACAATTTGTTACGTCACATGTCAGAGGTGGGGAGGCCAAGGGGGTAGGGCTGGGTATTGAAAGATTTTGCCGGTGTATGATACACGGCCGCTGCGCGGCCGCCAGGTATTGAAATACAGGCCTGTATTTTACGTATAATACTGGCGCCGCAGGCGAAAACTTTTCGAGGTATTATACGTATAATACACGTATTTTTCACTGTATTTAATGTATAAAAATACACTCTGAGCAAGCTTGTCGCGAGGAAGAACAGGGATTGCCTATTTCGGACCCGACCGTGAAGTTGTTGCGGCAGCATGTCCATTCAACAGCTGGGCGAGTCAAGGGCTCCAACCAGTCTCGCACGTCATTACGCGGTCAGCTGTGGTCAACGCCAGTCTACCTTCGACCCTGGAATCTATGGATCACCATTGATCCTGTCGATATTCACGATCCAATTGCCCAGATCTTTGCAGGAGAAGACATTGATCTTGATAAATTCATGGCTGTGTTAGGCCCGGACGGCGAGAAACGGGCGCAAAATATTGCAGCTGATCCATACGCAGCAGCAAAGTTTTTTCACTTTACGATCCGTACAATTCTCGAGGTCTTGTTTGGAATTGAAGTGACCCCGTTTCAAGTGCAAAGTTCCATGGGGATTTTGTGCGAAGTTGCAGCCTATTTTGGATTTGTTGAAGCACAAAACAGGGCTTCATTGCATTTGCATCTTCTTGTTGGGCTAAAACACGCACCGAATCCCGACCAAATGGTCGAGCTATTAAAGCAAGAACCATTCCGAACACGTATTGCGGCGTACATACAGGCAAATTTACGAGCTCATTTACCGGGCCTCGAAACAGCTCAATCTGTTAAAAGCATACCTGTGGAGAAGGATATCGCATACAATCCCCCCCCCCCCCCCCCCCCATCCCACGGCGCCAGATTATGATCGACAATTGAAGGCTTTTGAGCTACGACTCGCTGGTACTGAACAGGTTCACTCCTGCCAAGTCCGGCGATGCTTGATTGTTAGCAAATCCGGGGGGTTGCGATGCAAGCGAAGAGCACCCTTCACTTGCCACGAAAAGGATTTTATTGAAGGCGGAAATTGGGGTCAAAGAAGAGTCTACGAGTTCATGAACGGCTGGATTCCGGGCATACTGGTCAATGTTCGGTGCAATAATGATGCAAAGTTGCTCACGAATGGACGGGACACAATGAATACAACATTTTATGTGGCCGGATATGCCGCTAAACCTCAGCAAATGAACTACAATATCTCTGGCGGGAATTCCAGCACGGAAGAATGGCGGTGGAGATTGCGCGGATGGCAAAAATTTTCCCCAACGACTGTTCTCGTTGGGATGTGACACCCGGACCGTCAGTAGCGTGCGCAACCGGAGCTGATTTATCCAACCTGATTAAGTGGAGAGAACAAATGGATCGCGACGTACAGCAGCTCAATGTGCCGCCGCAGTATACTCGTGACCCAGACACTGAGGAGAGAGGGGATGTTGTGGCCTCGGACGCTCTCTTTCAGACCGAGATAGCATCAGACCCCACGGTTGACATGCTTCCGATATTGAATTCGACAATTGAGACTCTTCAGCCAGCAGATCCCGATCAGTTACAGCCAGATCAACGACGAGCATACGATATCATCGTGTGGCACTTAGATCATAAGCTGGCGGGAAACGAACCTCCGTCATTGCGGATGCTCTTGCACGGAGAAGGTGGTACCGGGAAATCTAAGGTCATAACCACTGTGACAAAGACATTCGCTGACCGCGGTGTCCCACATATGCTGCTGAAAGCGGCGTACACGGGAATAGCAGCATCTGTCATCGACGGCAAAACTACACACGTAGTTGGCGGAATCTCCGTGAATGGCCAATCTATGAGTGACGAAGCTAAAGAAAAGTTGCGAGTCAGTCATCTATTTATCGAGATTCTCATATCACAAACTAAAAATGTCTAGGGATTCTGGAAATGTATTGAATATCTTGTGTTGGACGAAGTCTCCATGCTTGCAAAAGAATTTCTTGCATTACTGTCACGAAACATCAGCATCGCCAAGGGAAGGGGAACCGACCAATCTTTTGGTGCGGTTAATTTGATAGTATGCGGAGATTTTCACCAATTCCCACCCGTCGCGACGGGACCATCCGAAGCCTTGTATTATCCAATCGACGCTATCAACGATTCCATTGAATCACACACCGGGAAAAATAAAATTTCCGTCACACTGAACTTGTAGAGGAAACTTTGGAATTCATTCCGCGCTGAATTTGGGTCTGAATTTTTCAAATTTCGTTCTACTGAATCCGTTGAGGAGATTTTGAGTTTCCGTAATAAATTCAGCTGGTCTGGAATCGCAACTGAGAGTTTGAGTGTCCATTGGGCTGAAACTGTGACAGATTTTTTTGAATCTCAATACCCATTTCAGTAACCATGAGACTCAAAAATTCAGAACTGCTGAATCTGAGTCTGATTCTGATAAGTTCAGTATTGATTTCAGCGACGCTGGAACAATAAGATTCAGCATCAATTTCCGCTCTGACACCGAAACTATTAGTTTCAGCTTGGCGGAAATTATCCTGCAGTCAGGCTGCAGCCGGGCTGGCGACAGGATGCAGCCAGGCTGCATACAGCTCAGAACATTAGCAATACAAAATATTTGTGAACGTGTTGCAAGTAATATTATTCCTTGGAATACATCTAATCATGAGGGTATAGCTTTCACGGTGCTCAAACCGATCTGTACGTTGAATTCAACTCCGAAATTTGAGTAGTTGAATCTAAATCACAACATTAGTAATTCAATTCGAGCTTCTCGCAACAAAATGTGAGTTCCTGAAAGCGAGTTCTAGAATGGAGGCTCACAGTTCGGTGAGCAGTCAGGATGCAGCCCAGCCGTGTTTAAATCCAGCCATTGGATCCAATTTGCCATCTGTAGGGTCCTTGATCGTCCGCAGAAGTACGGGAATTTAATTATGTAAAAACTCACCGAGACAATAAAAAGTGCGGATCGTTGCGGGAATCAGCGGAAGCAATAAGAAAGAACCATGAATTTATCCTAAGTCTTATCCAGTGAAAACCCTACACTGGAAGTTCACGGCAATCTTGCGGCTCCGATTCAGAGGAGCGTGTCGGGGATTTGTCGAAACAATAGGAAGAGCCTTGTCAGTATCAATCAATCTGAGGAAGGAGGCCGATGGAACAGTACCAAAGGTGGACGGCTTGCAGTTGACGAGGTACCTTAATGTCGGACAAGGACGAAATCTTGACGATAAACAAGGACATTATGGTAGCAAGTAGCAGCTCGACGGCGTTCAGCGTGAGAACACCTTGATGCAAAAGTTACTCAACACGATTTCTTTAACTTCCAAGAGCATGGAAGCCCGTCTGCAGACAGACAGCATTCAGTTCGAAGTTGGTAAGCGGTCCACTATCGACAGCAGTCAGGATGCAGCCCGATCGTGGTCATGTTCAGCCGTTGAAGCCGACTTGTCGCAGCGCAGTTTCAATCAGGTTGCAGAAGAAAATTAACAAGGAAAAGACTCAATGCTCACCAAATTCCGAAAACTCTTCCCAAAGGACCGATCAATACACTGAGTTTCTAGCCAAGAAGGTGCTGAAGCTAAGAATCAGTCTGGTAGATAGGGAACTTATTTAGGTAAAAATCTGCCGAGAAGAAAAGGTTGCGTAATTACTGTAAAGAAGCATGCAGGAACAATAACAGAGAATCGGAACCGCCTTCACAGATCTAAGGAGTAGCCGAGTCAGTGGAAAGTGGGAGAAAAAGCTTGGCTGGTACTTACAATGGGTACAGAGTCGATAAAGGAGTCCTACGACAGCGGCCTGTCTCGTTACCGCCAGGCTGCGGGTCGGGACTCGCATGTTTCGCGCGCTGCCTGGTTGCATCCGAGTCGCGACCTGTCTGCAGCCCGGCTACGGTTAGCCAGAGCTTCCGAAGAGGGCAGTCGAACAGGCGAATTTTACGTACGAATTCGCCGAAAAAGATAAAAGTGTCAGAATCGTCGTGAATCCTTTGACTGGGAGGGGAAAAAGCACTGGAAATAAATACTTAGTAATAATTCGCCGCGAACAAAACCATACATTGTCTGTAAGGCACACTTACCCGCTACACATCCGAATAGTGCTTTGAAATGTGGATTGGGTTCAATGGTTGCGTTTTCGTTACGTCGCGATCGCAAGAAAGTCCACCGAGATCGGAGAATTCTATGATTGAATACATCAATTGAGCTTGAATATAGTACAACCTGCAAGAAAAGCTACAGTCGACTAGTAGGCTGAAGGTACGTTTACTTATTGCGAGCACCGGCGTGCACTAGCATAGGGTTCTTTGCTCTTGCTCTAAGTATCAGACTATCAGTGTCGCGAAATTTGAATCCGACATACTGATTGCAGTTTACCAGGGAGGCGGCTTGGAGACCAGATGGCAGGACTCAACAACGAAAATGAGAAGCACCCTCCGTAATTGACTTTGTGGTTGTCGGTGGTGGTGAAGTGGTGGTTTGAAATCAAAGAGAGCCGCAGCATCATGATGTCGGCAACCGACGCCGTGACATGTCACCCGTGACCAACGTCGACACCGACGAGTCACGACGACGACGACGACATCTCCACGGGCCCATCGAGTTCAACAAGTGCCGCGTCCCCTACGTTATGAGCCTCTGCTGACTCCATCCAACGCGCCAACCTCTGGTAATCGTACGGGACCGGCGGCTTTGGCTCCAGCCAGGCGGCAGTCAGTCTGCAGTCAGTCTGCAATTTTATAGACGAGCTCAGCCTTACGGACTCAGGCTCCCGGACTCAAACTCCCGGGCCTCTGTGCGGTGAGTGAACCTTTTCTCTCCATCTTCGCTGTCCCCTTTTCCTTTCCTTTTGCTCATTATCTACCTCCTCACCGCTACTTTCTCACTTTTTCTTTGCCCTACCTACTCGCGCGTGCTCACTGACATCCAATCGCAGATGAATGTTCGATGAACACTGGCCCGCGCTGCCACTGCGCCCCCAGCATATCGAATGGTTTCGGTCTTGGCCGGCGATGCGGAATGTGTTTGTTGTACAAGGCAAATATAATGGGGAAATCGCTGGACGTGTATCAGATTCAACGACCGAGCGAAGGTGCAGCCGAGTCTGTCGGTGAATGTCAGAGCTGAGGATAGGTGTATGAATAGAGGGATTACATATGGCGAGCATTGCTCATGGGCATGATAGACATGTGAAGCTGGAACTCGGAGATGAGCAAAAGAGAAAGATAGAAAGCAGCATGACATACGCTAGTCCAGAGGTCGTATTTTCGTCCAGAGGTGCGATGACAACAACCTCATGGTCATTTTTCTGGTCAAGTTGTTGAGCTATGTGTTGAGCCATGTGTATGGGTGAGCAGAAACGAGATAGCTTACCTCGACCAAAAGACCACCTCCGAATAGACACAACCTCGCAATGGTGACGGTCCAGGCTGAGGCAAGGCGTGCATAGGAGAGCGACGGGAGCGGGTATATGTGGTGCAGGAGCATCACGGGCCGCACAATGAGAGCTTGAAGCTGCAAGAATGCCTTGGTCTCATCCGGTTCAGAAGAGCTCGGATTGCCGATTTACTGTTGCTCCAGTTACTTCTGAGGATTTTACCCACGGGCCCAATTGGGGCCTTAGGTAGCATGAAGCTGAAGGCCGAAGATGTTCAGACCTCAGAACCGTTTCAACTTTCCAGATTTCGGAAGTGTCGGAACTTGAAAGATATTGGTTTTTTGGTTGAGACCCTGAGATAGAAAGACACAGCAGGTGGCCCGGGGGTAGATGCAGGGAAGTCGCACAATCGTGACCATAGCTATTAGATGTCCTGAGCAGGGAGAGCGCTGTTGAGTGTTGAGCGTTAACTTTGCGTTCAGGTTAAGCGCTTGTTGAGCGCTGAGAGAGATCTGATGAGATCAATATTTTGGAGCCTTTGGAAAGCTGTGCGTCGGGAGAAAACGGGCATCAATGGGTTACATCCGATGTGCTGCTTAGCTAATTATGAGGTTGGAGAGACCTTGTCAAGCAAGGTAACCTCTGTTTCGCTGATGATCGCAGCTGCATGCCGACATCGACGGCATCATGGCAGGTTCGGCAAAGGCACAAATCGCGGGTTATCCAACAATGTCCTGTCAAACAATACTCACAACGGACGTGAGCTAAGAGAGGAGCGAAGAAAGGTTCGAAAAATCATTACTTTCACAAGGCAAAGTACACTTACCTCGATATTCAGAGGCACCGATCAGTATGTTCATTTTTTGTGCAGAGACAGAGTTGCTGCTGCCTTTTCCCCACAGATCCCCTCAAGCGTTATCCCAATACTAGTGCAAGGAGATCTGTATTTTCTCTGAATGTCTGCCTGCCCTTCCACAGTCGCCCGAAAGTCCTGTTGAACAAGCCGAACGGGGGTCAGATCAAAATCAGATGGCGGATCGTTTTACCTCCTAAATGTCAAGCCTGGGATGAGATGCAACCAACTCGGAGATGTAAGCAAGATGCAACCAAAAGAGCAGATGTAACCAACCTCGAGATGTAAGCAAATAAAGTTGCTGCCAACAATGTAAGTTGTGTACAAAAACCCTGTAAACTGTAGTGAATTTTTGCACAGTAGCCTGTTTGCGATGCAGCCATTGAATGGCTAATGGCTACGCAAGTGCCCGAATTCCGGCGTATTGACGAAAGCTACCCCCGGTCTCAGCATCCAATTTTCATTCCAAATAGCTCTTCTTGACTTCGACATAAAAGTTTAGCCCATCAAACTTTCCTAATACGGAAATCGGTAGCCATTCAATGGCTCCAATGGCTCTTCGCAAACCCTCTAGTATATCGCCCATACAAATTCAAGCCATGGTTCAACTTTCTTTGCTGCCTATGCACATGCCGTGCACCAAACCTGCCAGCAAAATGATTATCCATCACTGATTGACCTCATTTGGGAGAAAATCTGATCGGACTTCGGCGCCTGACAGGTGATCCTCGGCACTTCCTCGGCAGAAGATTCAACTTGTCAGTTCCAAGGCCAGCTTCAACTGCAGACTCCCCCCAAATAATACGAAAATAATACGGATAATACGGTCCCAGCATATCGTATTATACTCATATTATAATATTATTATAACATTGAATAATAATAATCTGGGACACAGGCCTGACCCGTATCGTATCCGTATTATCGTCGATATAATATTGTTATAATATTTCGTATTTTAATCTTGGACTGCACTAATTCGTGGTCGAGGGCTTGATCTAAGTACTGAGTTGGATCTGTGAGGAACAAAACAGTAAGCTAGACAATACAGCCCCAATTGGGTGGACGCGTACCGCATTCAGGATATGACTTTAGGCTTTTGCGCCCTCTCCGAGTTGGCTTGAATTGCCTCGTTTCAAAATTTCAATTTCCTTTCTGCTTCTCTCGTCTACCCATAAATTCTGCAAAGTTAACACGCTGCCAAGATGATCTCTGCTGGCAATATGCAATTGCCTTGCCAGCTCACGGGATGGGATAGGTAAGTATGGATACGGTAGCTTGCGCGCAGTCCCCGCTCCCCAGTATATAATAGAGAGTTTGCGGTGAGCCGCCAGAAGCCACCTGGTGGCTCCAACGGCATGCGGATTGGAGCGGCTATGCTGTCTGGCGGCTCGTTTGACGGCTGGTAAGACTGGTTCAAATTTCGTTTTGCGAGTCTATTCTTAGAACTTAGTCATCTCTATATTGAACCATACACACGCGAAGAAAATTGGACCCGAAAATCTGACGCTATCGCACATTCGAGCTCAAGACTTCGGTTGACGCTGGAAATTGCTTCAATCCAAAACAATTATGCACGTTTGGACAACGAACTCTCATTGGCTGAAGGTATAATCAAGTATGCAAGGTACCCAACCTCAAAATTGTGCTAAGGAACGCGCGCGACGAGCCGTCAAACGAGCCGCCACATGACGTAGCCGCTCCAATCCGCATGCCGTTGGAGCCACCAGGTGGCTTCTGGCGGCTCACCGCAAACTCTCTAATGTATCTTCTTGTACTACTACTATGCATTTCAATTCAACTAGCAGTGAGCCCGTGCTTCGCTACGGGATACACGGTTTCCCTTTGGATTAAGGCTGAGCACGGCATCTTCGCATCGTTGACAATCTTAGCTTGCAATATCAAAACGCCGCTGGCTGTCGACCTCGCGGCTTCCTACTGATAGGCTGCAGGGTTGCGGAGGTCACTACTTGACCTGACCCGAGGGTCAAGGGTCAGGTCAAGGTCAGGTCAAGGGGGGGTTGACCTTCTTGACCTTGGGCCTATTAATTATTTAATTATGTAATTAGTAATGGCTTGAGGCATGAATGTTCAAGTGGCCTGTCTCCGAGGTCTTGATCGAGGTTGTTTTTTGAAATGGTCAAATTGCTGAAGCTGCCCTTTGAGTTTAAAACCTGAGCCGAATTCCTGTTGACATTTGTGTCGGACTCGGGATTCCTCCAAGGGGGTACTGAAACCGAAAAAAAACACCTCACGCTGCTTTTTTTTGTTAGAGACCCTTCGCCGGGAACCACCCTACCACGTGACGTCCATATACAGGGCGGTGCCATCTGATGCCACCCCCAAAAAATTGATGTGACCCCAATCGACTCCATTTGCATCAACAGTTCCAGAAATAGGCTGTTCTATTTTTAGGGGTGGCATCAGATGGCGCCGCCACTGTATGGAATTTACCATCAAAAACAGCTGTTCAGCAGGCAATTCTTGCCTCAAACCTCGTAAAGTCATCTACCCGGTGTTTTATGAGTGAGATCTCTCATCTAAAACTACAAAAACACCACTTGAAATTCCAACACATCTCGGTATTGACGTTGCCAAATACGGCCAACTTGATTGCCGGTCCCTTCCAAATCCGAAACAGGCTTCCGAATGGCTCCTGGAGGTCAGAACGTACTGTATACAGTGGTAAAATTGGTTTCTACTCAACCCGGAACCTCATAGACCCATTTAAGCCCAAAACATAACAGGTCATTATTTTTTTTTTCTCTGGCCCAGCGGCCGACCCACCCTCCCTGCCCGGTGTGCCAGCTTCTCCGGCCCGCACCCCCTTGGATTCCTCGTTGTTTCGAGCAAGAAAGGTTCAGGTCGAGTCATGGACGGTGTTGCAGGTAACAGTGAGCGTGAATGGTGTCCAGTCGAGGGCATGGTGGTACAGTAGTTAGAATGCAAGGAGCTCATGGGTGGAGTCTGGTGGAGCGGTGGGCAATCTCAACAGATCCTGACGACATAGTGGGGCGGTTGACGGCATTGTGGGGCCTTTGGCCAATACGAATGAAGGGAAGACAAATTATGTTGGCTGGTTTGTCTGGCAGGGACCGGGGGTCCTCAATTGTAATATAGATGCATCTCAAACGATCCCAATGTATTCTGTCAGCGCCATAATGCCTCGCGATATCGTGTGTAATGTAATGAGATGCATTGTGCAAATTCTCAAACTATTACAAAACAGCGCGCACTATAACGCATTTCAGTGCAAATAAGCGGAATTGTTTGTGGTTCGGTGAAATGGTTTGAATATCGCTCATTTCGTCACGTTTCATTTCAATCCATCTCGCGGGCTTTTGACTGGGCTTTAACCTTCGTTCCCTTGTTCAACTCTCCGCCGTAGCGTTTGCGCTCGAGACCTATGACAACCTCTATATCCCTTGATGTCCAATAGATCCTCAATAGAGACTTTGCGGTAGCCACCGGTGGCTATTGGTAGCTCCTCGTGTGCAATAGTTTCTTGAGCCTCCGGCTCAAGGTAGCCACCACTGCATCCTGTCAATAGGACGTACAAATGGTGGCTACTCTACCCAGAGGCTGTCGTCTGGTCCCGAGAAAAATTAGCCACCAATAGCCACCAGTGGCTTAGTCTCTTATAAACAGACATTAAAATACAAAACTCCTCGTACCTACGGTGTATTATAATAGTCTGTCACTTCCAAGGGGTTAGTGATTGGCGGGTCCCCTTATTATATAATCATAAATCTCTCACGTTCCATCCTGGTATCTAGGACGCGTATTTACGCGCCTTATTTTTGCAAAAGGCTTTCAAATGATCTACAGTGGCTGCAGAAAACAATGCAACAAGGCGTTTCGAGTCATTGACGTGGTCTCTGGGCTCAAACAAAGTGCAGGACATGAAATCTGAGTGAAATGAAAATTTTTGAGCCAACGACCCAATTACCATATATGGTAATCGAGCCACAGTGAATAGTTGCTGTAAGATGGCCATTTTGGCCTAAAAATGCCAGAGTCATTCAAAAAATGACCAAAATGACCATCTTCAAGCAGCCATTGCGGGTCCAAAACTGTAGGAATCTAGGTAAAGTAACATATGACTGAGGTCGTATTTGCGAGTACTTTCGACCTGTGAAGACCGTTTCTCGGTGCGGTGTAGCACTGAAAAGTGCCCTGTTTTCCATGTCCAGAACTTTGTTTGAGTCAAAAGACACACTGAATGCCCCAGAACCGCTTGGTGCAGTTTTAATGGCGGCCACTGTAAAATGCATTAACGGCACTTGAAGCCAGAAAAAAGCTCGAGAAACGGATGAGATTTGGATGAGTTCAATTTGAGGTGTCCGCCGCCGGCCAAAGGCGGCGAAAAGAAACAATACTCGTCTTTGGACTACAAAACAGAAAATAAGCTATTCTAACCTCCGGGGAGTGTAGAGAAATGGTTATTAATGCATCTTTCCATTCAGACTATGGGAAAATGAGCGACCACGCAGTTGAAAGAGGCAGGAACTGCCGTGGGAACAACTTGCCAAACGCGATGATTATATAATAAGGCGACCCTCCTATGACCTGCCACGCGGTAAATTCCAGACTACCAGTGGCTACCGCAAAGCCTCTAATATCGCCAGCGAGCTCTCGTTGCCGGCGTGCTCGTTGAGCCAATGATCATGTCAAGTTTACAGGTCTTCCAATGCCTGACTGTGCTCGCAAAATCAGTGCGAAGTCCACAATGTAGCTCAGATCGCAAGTCTTGCGTACCAAACGACCATCATTCTCTTTTTCCTTTGCTTCTCTCTTCCTCCGTCTTTTATGGCCCGCTGAACGCCGTTCAGACTCGGACTAAGGAAACATTACTTTTCAACAGGTGCGGCATGCCAACATCCTTTTGAATTGCTGACCTGACTCCGACTCTTTCTTGAAACTGGGATCGCTCTGATCCTCACAGGTGCACCGTTGACTGCACTCAGCTCGCCAAGATTCCCCTCGCGCTCCATTGTTCTGCTAAGCAAAAAGGGCTCTGGCTGAGTCATAGAGGGCGTCTTGAGCAGCAATGGGCGAAGACGGGCCGTTGTCGCGGGCATGGTTGAGCATCGAGTGAATTGACATCGTGCAGAGAGATGGTGTGGAGCATGGGGCACGAAATCAACATCTCGACAAAATGATGCACCAAGTGGGGCGGCTCACGGCATTTTGTTAGCGGTCAGCCAATACAAATGTTCCTTTCGTTTGTCTTGTCTTGTCCCACCCAGACACGAAGTCTTTGGTTCTTAGAATTCGGGCTAGATACTTATGTTGTGGGTGTCAAGAGGAAAAAATATTAATTCCCAAAAAAGAAAAGAAGGAGGGAGAGGAGGGGCGAGAAAAGAGAGAATCTCGCGGTTTCTTGTGGCTCAAACTCGGGGCATTTGGTGGTTGTTCTCAATGTATGAAAATGTTCAATTTTGCTATTTTTTTCCGGCGCCTGCGGCGCGCAATGTGGTATTTGGCCCGTTGGCCACGCAAAGAGCCGGGTACGAGCTGTTGACCGGGTCCGGTCTCGTGGTTGATCTGGATACCTCTGCCCCCAATTGGTTTTTTCCGCGGCCGGCATGTCGTCTTCGATGGCAAGCAAACACAAAGCGTTATGTCACGAGTGTGACCCAACGGCGAACTTGGGTTGTTAAACTATCGAAACGCGTGCCTCGCGCCTGTTTTCAATCGATTGGTTGCAGGTAAAAGCTCAGCAGAGTATTTCTTATAGAAATTTGATCATTTTGAGGCCTCGCGTACAGCATTTCAACTTCAAGTTCAATAACTTCTTGTTGAGTTCTTCTGAGATTGAGCGTTATTCTTCTCTGTAAGAAACTCTCATAGTAACTGGTAAGCTTTCCAGCCAATGTAATCGCTGTCTTTTGATCTCCTGTGTCCAGGCCGAGTCTCAACATCAATTACTTATTTCACACTTTTGGCTGCTCAGCGCTCAGCAGCTGCACTTGCGACTCATTTGTGGTACATACCTCTCGCTATCAAAGTCTTGACTCTGGTTTCTACTTTATTGGAGCCGTATCCAGCAAGACAAGCTTGATTCTAACGTTGAAGCGGCAAAATCAGTGAAAAAATGAGTATCTCGGTCATCTCGGGGAGCACCAAACGTCCCAAAATCCGTGTTCGGATCTGAATCACATTCATCAGACACTACATGTTATTTTCCGGTGCGCTTACTTACCGCTAAACTCAGTGGAACATTTGTTCGACTGAACATTGGTCTGAATAGTAAATTGGTCATAAACCAACATTCAGAGCAAAGTAGACCATTCAGTTTATGCAAATTTGCAAAACATAGGTTCTGGAATTCATCTGCTCACTACAATTACCTTGATACAGGATCCTGAAGTTAAATGCAGTTTGACTCGCATTTTTCCGGGCTTTCCCGGCTTCATGTTGGCCCCGAAACACCGAATTTTCGTCAAATGCATCCTAAGGTACCTCTGTTTTTTCCATCCTCGGCCTGTCTGCAAATTTCGGCCGCTGAACTGTGAAGCTTTGAACCAACTTTGAACATGAAAGGCTGGCGGCAATGACACACATCACGGAACAACCCGATTAGGTGATATCCTGACGTAATCAAGCTATCCCGAGGTATTCACCCACGGCATAAGTATCTAGTAGTCTCGTGACCAGACTCTTATGCCATCCCAAAGGGAACCCTGTCATAAGAGTCTGGTCACGAGACTAAGTATCTAGCTTTGAATGTTGAATTCCGTATATAGAAATTACATTATCACATTTACTGTCGCTGGCGGCGACGTCCCGTTGAACTGCCTTCGCCTTTATCGTCACTTTCGTTGTTCGGCTGCTCAGTAGAGTGTTCGTCGTTGGTGACTAAGGTTATTTTCCGTTTTTTTGTGGCCGGTTCTGTCGGTGGAGCGACCTCGTCGAAACCGGTGAACATGAGAGCAGAGGAGGCGCCAGGGTTAGATTCTAGACAAACAATTAAATTCTATAGGAAAAAAAAAACAATCACATACTCAATTTAACGGGACTTGCCTCCGCTTTCGGTGCAGACGTCCCTTGACCCACGAAAGTGACTTTTTCAAAGTCAATGATGAAGTGCTTGACAGTACGATCGGGGTTACGCTCGGCACCGGCCAAGAATCCCTCGATCGCAACTGGCTTCCCTTGCTCAGGAACGGGTTTGGATTTCTTCCAGCGCGGGGTGTCAGGGAAGATACAGTGAACGGGGAACTGATTGTTGTAAGCTTTATTGGTGGAGAGATATAGCTCTGCGGTGATGTCGAAAGAACTATTCTCTTTGTCGACTTCCGAAGCAATGCCGCAAACGTTGACATAAACATGATATTTGGGAACGAAATCTTTTGGTAAGCCGAAGGGTACCAACTCGAAAACATTCTCAGCTCGAGCATAATACGGGGTCAAGGATGAGACTCCCATATTTGATGTCTCCAAAGAGGTGGTAGTCCACAGCAGCTAGTTTGTCGGAGAAGACTTCAATATCGGGGGAGATACGGGCAGCCTGTATAATTGAATGAGCTCAAACCTAGATTTTTTTCGGTCAATCACCACGTACATGGACCACTACAATACAGCAAGCGACCGGTGCAAATTCCAGTTTGTTTTCGTTGAAGTAGCGCAAGGACGCGACAATTGCAGGCTCAGAAAAACTTTGAGCGTCAAATAAGATGGTATTTGTGTGCGGGATGGCCCGAGGGTTTTCCAGAACGGCGACACCGGAAAAAGACATGGAGGAAGGCATAGTGGTGGATATATAGTGAGATTGTGAATGAGTTGCGGGCTGTTGTGAATAACGGTCGAAGCAGAGGCCTATAAATCCTCGACCAAACCAATACGTCAGTGGAGTTTGGTGGAGACACGAAACAGCCAGAGGACGCGACCGTCGCGACGAACGAAAATTCTCACCGTCTAGCGCGTTAAAGTCAGTCATGTTATCGTTTTGCGTCACTGGAACGGAACTCCAAGCCGGAATTGAGTGGCGCAATGACGATAGATCGACATATGACGCAGGATCGGCGGTGGGCGCACTGACCGCCTTTAAACGATGGAAGCACACTTGAGGATCACCAGCGACAGAGAGTAACTCGTAGATTAACAGAAATGAACACCAGTATCAAGGTGAATGCTGGGAGCAAGTCTGTCCTACAGTAGTACTCGTAGAAGCCCAAATTTGGCTGACGAAACCAGATAGACGCAGACACGGCTGAAGCCTTCCGATCAAGTTGGCAGTCGCACAGTGTAGACATGGAGTCGGCAGGTGAAGAGATGGTGCATGGATTCATCCCATTTCACGTTGATTTTACCCGCTGATTTTTTTTCGTCCGGGAATATCGCAGGCTGGGCCAAGCTTCCAGCACCGTGGTATGGGCCATATTGCCTTGATTCTAGAGCCTTTTAGTGCACAACAAATGAGGTCTCGACGCCAACGCAAACGAAAAATCCGGCGTTGGCACGATGTCAGGACGTAGATGATATATTTGGCCGTGTTGATACTTCTTCTACTTAATTCGTTTACTCGACCGAAAAAACAAACTCATGCGAAAGCTGAAGTGCCAAAGATCTACCAAGCAAATGTAGTCCGAATAACAATATACAAAGTATAATCATCATTGGAAGACCTGAGGAAAGACAACGTTCAATGTTCGATCGAGTTGCTCCTGTCCCGGTAACAGAACTTTGACTCGATTTCGTGAAGTTGCTCGGGACAGTGCAACATAGAGTTGACCATGTGTGAACACGGGCACACGAAGATCAACTCCCGCATGTTTAATTGACTGCCCTTGAGCCTTATTGATGGAAATGGCGAAAGCGAGACGGATAGGAAATTGAAGCCGAGAGAGGGTGAACGTAAACTCGGTGGTGTTACCGGAAGGCGTCATGGTAATTCTGGGTATGAAAGCAACTTCACCGTTATGCTCCCCGCCCAAGACTTCGGCCTCCAACACTCGATCAGACATACGACGCACGACTAATCGGGTGCCATTGCACAACCCCGCTGATGGAGCCAAGTTGCGAAGAAGGATCACAGGACATCCAACCTTCAGCGAGAGTTCACCTGGTGCAAGGCCCGAAGCATTCAAGGATCGCAAATACTCTGCAGGCATAGAGTCGTTTGTCTCGGGATCATCCGCTCCAGGCTCGGTTGTGATTTTATCTGCACTGAAGAAAGTGCGTTGCTGCCCTCGCATCCGGCTCAGGACATCCTCGTTGAGTCCGTCTACATCTCCGTTTCTGGCAGCTAAGATGCTACGCTCGAGAAAATAGTTCGGAGGCGGTGTGGGTCCATTGATGTCGGGGAAAATGGATGCAATCAGGTGTTCGCTGTCTCGAGTGACCATGTCTTCAGGGAGCTCGATAGTACCATCAGTGTCATTTGATGTTCCGCGACCAACACCAAGAAGCCATTCAGCAAAATTTGCGTCATCTGGCCCCAAGTCAAGCCGCATATCCTGAGTGAGTGTAAGGAGCTCAATGAATTCCCAGAGGTAGGAGCGGAAGATGGAAGCATTGAGAATAGAGAGTTTGTGCGAGCGACCCAGGTCGCTTTTCGATCGCTCAGATCTCCACAACAACAGATACCAGGTGTGAGCTCTAAGCGACCTATAGGAGTAGGAGGCGATCGGATCTGTCAATCAGCTCGGGTGAAGTCCTATGTACATACACTGACTCGGAAAAAATATGGGATCACCGGCTTTTCAATCTTTGAGGCTTGACTGTGTAGGGAGTGAGCAGTCTTCGGAGACGTTATATAGCATATTGAGTACCTACCATCGTAAGTTCTTCGGCGGGCGGCCCCTAGCGCGTACCATGCGCTCCAGGTGATCCCAAAGGTTCTCTATGATGCTCATATCCGGTGAGTTGGGGGCCCACGGCAAGATCTCGAAGCCTTCTAGATCAAACCAGCCGTTCGCGTGCTTTGACCGGTGCTTTGGGTCGCCATCCTGCTGGAAATAGACGGTGGAACAATCCAAATCGTGCCTATCGAGGGTGCGCAGGAGGGACTGGGAGAGAATGTCGACGTAAACGAAGCGATCCATGATACCCTCGATGCGCTTAGATTGACGTACATAGGCACCTAATCCGTGCTCCCGGAAACTTGCCTTGATCGTATCGACATGCAAATGCGGAAAAAATCTCCGTTGCAAGTCTGTGACATTTTTGGCTTGGCCCGATGTGAGCATTCGGAGGGCGGTACGGATGTCCCTGTCATCGATTTTACGTGGGCAACCAGGCCTGGATGTTTTTGCGTCGAAATGGTGCGTTGGACCGTACCGGTTGCTGATTCGGGAGACGGTAGAGGGCGCAACATTCTCTTTTTCAGCTACAGCCCTGTTCGAGAACCCTGCCTCCTTGAGGGCCACTATCGCAGCCTTTTTTGAAGCGGTGGTGTCAGACATGATGGTAAGGATGAGTTACGAGTGGTTAGAGTTGAGTTGAGCGAGTTGTTGTGGTGGTTCGGATTGAAAAGTGTGGGGCTTGCCAAATGCGGAAAAAGTACCATTGTTATTGGACAGGGGAGGACTGGCGAGCCGTGATATTTTCAGACGAGTACAAGTTCAATATTTTTGGCTCGGATGGGCGGCAGTGGTGTTGGAGGGAGCGAGGGAAAGCAAACGACCCCAGATATACCAAGAAGAAACTCAAGCATGGGGGCGGGAGCGTGATGGTCTGGGGCTGTGTCACCCGACATGGGGTGGGACAACTTCACCGCATCGAGGGTATCATGGATCGCTTCGTTTACGTCGACATTCTCTCCCAGTCCCTCCTGCGCACCCTCGATAGGCACGATTTGGATTGTTCCACCGTCTATTTCCAGCAGGATGGCGACCCAAAGCACCGGTCAAAGCACGCGAACGGCTGGTTTGATCTAGAAGGCTTCGAGATCTTGCCGTGGGCCCCCAACTCACCGGATATGAGCATCATAGAGAGCCTTTGGGATCACCTGGAGCGCATGGTACGCGCTAAGGGCCCCCCGCCGAAGAACAAGGACGGCCTAAGTTTGGCTCGCTTTGAAGGAGGAGTGGGAAAGCATTGACCAGGCTTTCATCGACACTAGTATGCCCAATCGCGTGCGGGAATTATTGAAGGCGAAGGGCGGGAACACTCACTATTAACTCCGTAGGCTTGGTTTGTCCCATTTCCTCTTCAGAGTATTATTCTGACTTTGTTTTCCCAAATCGGCAAAATGCAGATTATATATGTATTAACTACACCTTATGGACATGCTCATGAACCTCAAAGACCTTGTCCAAAGCTCTGCTGTCTCGCGCGAAACGGCCGACTTTCTCACGGATGACGTGATCCCATATTTTTTCCGAGTCAGTGTATCCGAGACTACGTTTCGTCTGTAAAAGGCTCATCAGGTGGCAGTGTTCCCATACGGTACCGTGACGATTGTTTGGCTACATTCTTGATGCATCACAACCCAGTGCCAGTATGGAGTCGCGGAAACCAGCTTTACCCGGACTCAACGCGGGGTAGGCAGCCCACTATCTGAGCACCCAAACCACAAAAGGAATTGTGTTGAAAGTCCTTTTTGCCAAATCCACGAGCCAGGCTGTTGAGTGCCATTAGCCTGTTTGCGATGCAGCCATTGGATGGCTAATGGCTAAACAAGTGTCCAAATTCCGGCGTATTGACAAAAGACACCCCCAGTCTGAGTATCCGAATTTCATTCCAGGCAGCTCTTCTTGACTTCTACATAAAAGTTTAGCTCATCAAAGTTTCCTAATGCGGAAATCGATAGCCATTCAATGGCTCCAATGGCTCTTCGCAAACCCTCTATTAGGTACTCAATATTCTACTCACCCATCATCTACCCCTCCCTAATGTAAAGAGGGGTCGAAGAAGGTAGCTCAGGAATATCTGTAACGTCGGACTCACTCAATGTAGTTGCATATATGGTGTAACAAGCTAATACTAATAGATCTACTGTATCTTGGCTGACTTGGATGTACATATGCTTTGAGGCGGGAAATTAGGGTGCCAAGTTGGCTCCCTCACTGAACAACGGGAAACACCTGTCAACCTTAGATATCGGATTTGGATACGACGCACTTTTTTGAGGTACTTACCGGCCCAAAACTCCGGCATGTCCTCTTCAGAAGCGCAAACATTTCCAAATTGGTCCACTTTCAAGGAATGATTCACCAACTCAAAACAAAACATCCCATGACATGCCCATACCATGGAAGTTGTAAATAAACTGATTTAGAGGAGCTATGTATCACTTAAAGTTGTTTGAGTTTCGAAATTCCTCTTGAAAAAGCCAAATTCCGGTTACTTTTGGTCACACCGAGTAGAAGGACTATTCTATGATCTAAAAGGTATTTTCCGGCGGAAGAGTGGTGGAATATCGAGAGGGGAAAGAAAATTGAACATTTGGAGGTTGTGATCGAAATACTTATTCTGGTTCAACTACAGAATGTAAATATCTTTTGCACTTGTCCACTCTCACTTCGTAGGAGTAACGGTGACATCCTCAAGCCTTCGCTTACTCGGTATTGACAAAAGTAACCGTGAATCGACTCGTATGGTCCGAATATTATAGGTTAAAATGCATCGGAATGTTCTCCTGCATGTTTTGAACGGCATCGGACAAAGGCCTGAACCAATCCATCAAGCACAACTGATTTCTCGGCGGATTCTAATTTGCAGCTGTTTTGCACTGTTTGTTGCAATGAATGACTGCATTTCCAATTTTCTTGAAGTTCAAGAACATGCCCTCGGACGGTAGGCCATACTTGAGGATCCATTTCAGTCCCTCACTGCTCGAAATCTCTGATTGCATCAATTTCTTGTCAACATTGGACTGGTTCAATTTCAACCGTCCCTCCTGCACGGACCCAAATATTGCGTGGCCGTTCAAAGATGCTAAGAGCAGCTACAGTCTTGGTTAATTTCCAATCCATCACAGTGCTGAGCCCTATTATCTACACATTCAATATACTTTTATCCCAGAGTAGGCCTCCATGGCTTCCGTAATTCCCCATGTTTGGTCAAGTAAGGGGCCGAAGAGTTTTCAGATTGTAGGCTTGTTTACCACCCTTACTAGCCAAAGCAAGTGTGCAAAAACATCTGAATAGATCACATGTGCAAGCTAGAGGTAGTCGAAAGTGGCCTGGAAGGGCAGTTGCTAAGATTTCCGTTGAACAATGAGCAGAAGTCGAAAGACACAGGTGAATTTCAAGCTATTGCCAAAATTGCGCTGGCTCTGAAGAGCGTCAGGAACAGAGGTTGCCCACAACAACTTGTGTAGGTTTAAGGAATATCCTGACGTATTTTTCAAACTCGAAGTCTTGGAGAAATATCACGTGGTCGCGAAGCAATCGTCGCATTAACGGTTACTTTTGTCAATACCGAGTAGAGTGTGTACGGCTGCGAGATACGGAATATTGATGGACAACAATTGCGGCAGGGCCTCGCTTGGGTAAGTCATCACTCCGTCATCACTGATTTTGATGGGCAACTTTAGTTACTGTAGTCGACTACAGCTGTTTTACGGTTTTTGTCCGGTTTTTGATGGAGTGGGGTTCTTCAAAAGTTGTTTACCTGTGATTGCTTGTGCATACCCTCGCCGAGGCCGGCGGCAGTTCAACCGCTCCACCGCAGCCCCACTGCATTTCAACTGAGTCCTTCCCGCCGACCGTAAGCAGATCAAGGAACTTGGCTAAATTTTGGGGTTAAAATGACACAGCTGTCTAAATTGGTCCTGAGAGCAGTAAAATTCACCAAATTATACGTGCAATTTCAAAATGCATAAAAGCGCTCTTCACCCTATGCAATAGGCATTATGAGGATAATGCATAAAATCCCAGCCTACCAAGTCGGTGGACACCAAAAGTCGCTGCATAATGAGGTTTATGCATTTTGACCTCATGCATTATGAGATATCCGACTGTATATGGACTGGAAAGATAGCAAAGATGGCCAAAATTGACCAAAATCACAATATTGCACGGGTGAGAGCGACAGAACCGGGGCATATTTTTGCCCAATTTGAAATGCCACATCTATCTACTCATCTAGGGCTAGACTAAACGCTATCCCCCCAACACCTGGCCCCCCACGTGACCCGCGGATCAGCCTTCCGAGATGGGTTCCACGCTGTCAGAGACTTCCGCCGCCATCGACAAGTCCATTCAGAAGAGCTCAACATTGGCTCAACTGCGTTAACACGCTATCCCGCCTGTTCCATTGTTCAGAAATTAGGAGGAGGAGGAGTGGATAGGATGGGGTTAGTAACTCCTGTGTACCTCTGAAAGTAACGGTGTTAGGCGCGTCCAATCACACCTGTGCCGCGGTTGGTGCTGTCACACATCATCGCCAACGGCGGCGAAGGAGACAACAGTGAGCTCAATCTGAGTCTATATATAAGTGTATAAAAAGTACAGATAACTTGGTGAACGGGGCAATATAGCTAGAATTATGAACCTGAGTGAATAAATTCATGTAAAAGATTCCTAAGGGACAATGTGGTGCGCAATACCATCGGGCAAGGGGTATTCAATCTTAAAATTTTCCATACAACGTCGGAAAAGTGATTTAAGACCCTTCTGACCCCTCCCTGGCTACGTAATGCTGATGTAAGCCTGCCTAATATAGTAATTTATTGACAGTTTTCTCACGATCTGAGGATACTTTTGCTCGAAAGTACCTGGTTCGGGAATAATTTGCTGCGAAAAAACCGTGGCAAAATGATCCCTTGGTTTCTTGCGTCTTTCTGGCTGAAGATTTCCTGCATCTGGCCTGGGTCGGGGAACTCGGCAAACGGTTAGTATTACATAATATATTGCATTTTTTTACTCTTTTTTTCTTGACCCTCCCAAACGTGGTTTTGAAGCATCCTGCAACTTTGTCCAAAAAGTGAAATAAGAGGTCCGGAACCCACCCTCCCTCCCAAGGCTGTGTCTCGGCTTTTGCCGGTGAACACCCCTTGCCATCGGGGGCATGTAACCCTCAGAGAAATAACTCACAAATGGGCTCTTTTGAAGCGAAGAACGTTGGCGGCGCCTCTGAGTGGACTTGTCGATGGCGGCGGAAGTCTCTGACAGCGTGGAACCCATCTCGGAAGGCTGATCCGCGGGTCACGTGGGGGGCCAGGTGTTGGGGGGATAGCGTTTAGTTCTTACTAAAGAGTCGGCTTGTCGTTCTTTCGCTACTCAATCACTACCTACGCCGTGGATGCAACAGGCTTGTGGTTCTTGCCGCTGCGCGTTCGCGGTCACATTATACACTCATTGAATCGCATTTCTTTGTCATTTTTGCTCCGGTTGTTGCTCTCAACCGTGTCTTGCGACGCAATCACTCGAAAAGTCTGGCGTGCTCGGAATCCGGATACATTTTACGCAACTGAACTAAGACTCAGAGAATTGGGTGACGTTTTTACAAACATATTCCACTCTCAGTCCAACAAGTGACTACAAATATTCCAGTGTGATTCTTATTCATCAACTCAGCGACGGCGGTCCCTAAGCGCACCTTCTCTATATGCCAATACACCCTAACGAATACGCTTTCAGTACCACAGGCCCTCCTGGAACGCGGGAGGGCTCCGGGGATATGGTACCTCCCTCTCGCATCTGCCGGCTGCGAGTTCAGACCGTGAAATCAGCAGGAGTCAGGGTACCCAGGGGCCTATCCCTGGCTATCTCTTGCGCGGCCCCTTCTGTAGCAGTTCTGTGGCTCTGATTGCTGCAGGACAAAGTGAGGAGCAACGGGCTAGTACCTCCCCCAATGTTTCAACTTCACCTGAGCATTTATCTCGGGCCTCGATGATAGATGTTGAGATGAGTCAATTCTGCAATGTCCTTTGGCTGCTTCTTTTGACTTTTGTGGGTCTTGAGCTGATTGGTAAGCTTCTCAATCTCCTACAGAGGTCGATTCAGTAAAATAAGCTTGTGGACAGCTTATGGACGGCCATGACAACCTGAATTCAACGGCTTCTCGGCCGCATTGTGCCTTGTCGCATAAAAGTGCTCTATGCCAACTCTATGCGCAAGATTCTTGTCCAACTCGATCATGCAGCCAAGCGCGCACCATTTCAAGGCCGTAAGCCTGCCTATCCCTCGTAGTTCCAGCTTTTCCGTGAACGTATATTCTGTCCACGAATCCATGTGGGACCTCGTTGCTTCCTACCATGCAGACAGTGACATTTCTGCTCAATGATAGCAGCGAGTCCACCGTAATCATTCTGGATATTGACCGTAGGGGAGGTTTGAGACTTGTTCGAAGCTACACGGCGCCGCGCTAATAATGAAATATCGTCTGCGTCATCGAGCTGCTGATAATCCGGCCAAAACATCTTTTGCTCCTCGGGTGGGGGCGGGTTCTTGACATCAACACCAGGCATTTTTGCGACCTGAGACAGGTTAGCGACATAGATATAGGATGAAATTGTAATATTTACGATAGCCGCCGCCCAGACATTGAGATGGACGGGGGTCAAGCGGACATGGTGAGCGGTTGCGTTGCCGACAAACCAATACTGGGAGCTGCAGTTCTTGTCAGAACAACGGTTCTCTCCTCGGAGCTGCGTAACGGTCTCGGCTAATTCTTCCTCCTCAGGCGGCAGCTTTCGGCGACAAAGAATTAGTGCAGGTATACTAAGAGAGGAGCCTACGCACCTTGCGTTTGCGAGAGCCTTTGTCATTTTCGTTGCTGACAGTTCCGGAAGCAGACTACAAAGCATGAATACGATTGTTATCTGCTTACTGGGGTTTCGGGAATCGGGTTCTCGGCTATCTCAAGCTTTGCCTCAGGTTTGCCTTTGGCTGTGGCAGCCTCCAGGAGGGACTTCAAATCATCGGTGGAAGTCAGGTTCATATTCTTGAGGGAGCTGCGAGGGACAGAGTATACGACGGAGAATTTGGGGGCACGAAGTTCTTTGCCAACAATTTTGAATGTAAGGTCGTTGCGATGGACAGAGTTGAGAGCGGCATCGAGAACCTGAGCTAAACTAGAAGATTCATGGACATAGACAGAGCAGTTGGTGACAGGAAGAGGGGCATTTTTACGACGCCTTTCATTGGGTTGGAGAGGAGGAAGTTGAGCGCGAAAAGCAACGACATAGTGTATGCCTTTGCCATCATGATACGCAGAGGCTGGGGTGCGTTTGAGAAATCTTCGTTACAGGAATGATAGCCACGTACCACTGTTCTCGCGCTCTGACTCTCCCGCTTGATTCCTCTCAGCACCACCGTCTCCATCCTCTTCGTTGTTGTGATAGCGGCGCTGTTCAGCAAGATATCGAGCTAGATCCTCCTCATCGTGGTCGTGAGGATATTGTTCGTCGTTATCAGAGAACTCGTCGTCGTCGCACATAGTAGTGAAGGACAAGAAAGAGACGAAGATGAAGCTGTCAGAAGCCGTGACGTCACGCTCACACCTTCCTCGGCCGAAAACTAAAAACTTTTTTTTTTCGGGATCGGCCATTATTTTTGCAAATTGCAATAATAAAACATTATTTCTGACCGTCCGAGGGCGTCGGTCATCGACTTCGTTCATCCCGACACCCGCCTTGCCGAGGCGGGTTGCGGGGTTTGAACGCGGGACCTTGGGAATGCTGTGAAATTTAGAAGTATGAGTACAACCAACTGAGGCACGCAGGAATTGAAGATATTGTACAAGTTGTTCCATACATGCCCATGTTTGTTCACCTGATAAGGGCTGATGATAACTGACCAGCGATGTTCCCCCACGTATGTTGGGTCTTCTGCCCAGTGTTTCGAGTATATCCTACCCAAATCAGTTTGAACGGAGATGAAGAAAGTGAATTTGTGCGACAGCTAAATACAAATGACATTGTGACAGACGTTACGAAGGGCGGATCAATCCGAGTCACTGTCGCTGTCCGCACCGTTCTCGTCGCCGCCGCCACCACCACCACCATTTCCCTCTCCCTCCGCACTCTCTCCCTCGCCTTCAAGACTTGCCTCTTCCGCTGCAAGGGCCTCCATGGCCCGAGAAAACCCGTCACTCTTCTTGCGGCCATGATTCCTTCCCGGCTCCGCGAAGCTGTCCTCGGCGTCAGGAAAGAGGATAAAATCCCATTCCGCGAAGACGTGAAGGATGCTCGGACTCTTCTTGTGCAACCCCGTCGTCAATATTTCCAGATACTCGTTAAATCGTCCCTCATAATCAATATTGGTGTGATCGCCGCGCGCTTGAAGTTTTATATCTGTCGACTTGCCCCGAATTGCCTAAAAAATCTGTGAGTAGAAAACTCTGGCATCATTTCTGAAGCTTTCACTTACCAAGATGCTGGCAGCCGCGATAGCCCCAGGTTCTGTACAACTGATCTGATGAATACGTTCCATGTTGTCGGTAACGGGGACGGCAATCGACGCTATGTCGGTCACCTTATCCTCGGCCTCACGCATAGCGGCGGCCGCGTTGGGCCCACGGACAATTGCAGCAAAGAGCTGTGAGTGGTGTCAGTCATCCGAGGAAGGTGAGAGTTTCATTAGTTACGCACGCGCATCAGAACTGGATTGAGGAAACAGGTATGAATGTCGTACTCCTTGGATCCACCTTGATGCAGAATAGGAACATCAAGCGAAGCGTACTCGCCGCGAGCTCGTGCGTCCCCCTCCCCGCTCTCGCCGTCCCCAAGCTCGTGCCATCCAATCTCCTCGCGAAATTGGCGCCGGGAAGCTGGAGAGAGAAGATCCGCTGAAGAACACTTGAAGATGGAGTCTCCCGCGCCACGGCGGACGCAAGTCGATGTGTTAGATCGCTGAGAACTCATTCCATCCAAAAACTACGTCTCGGTGAGTCAATTAGTGCTTCGAGCGGCGCAAAAACACTCACTGCACGCCTAAACCACCCTTTTTGCCTAGTTTTCCCGTCCAAGTGATTGGGTAGGATGTCGAATAAGTCGCGAAGCTGGCCCTGCACAATTCCTTGCTTGCTATCAAATCTTTTCTTCGCATCGTAAGTCTCGTCAATCTCCTTCTTTAGCGCGCTTTTATTGATCCAAAGTCCCTTGATCATCACGAACCGTCGTCCCAGACTCGCCACATCTGCGACAACATCCCTCGCATCGTCGTCCGAGTCGGTGTGACTCTCCTCAGACCCAGACCCCGTCCCATCCTCACTGCCGCTCTCGCGTTCCTTCTCTGCGTCACTGTCGTCATCGCGGACACGGACACCAACGCGTCGGCGTTTCTTGCGGCGCCAAGCAACACGCGACAAGCCATGTCATTCAAGACATACGCACCAAGGGCACCACAAATCATTTTTCGACCCGTCCCGGCGAGGGCTTCCAACAGGAGGCCCGCGAGGCCTACAATCAGACCAACTTCAAAGATGTTGTGCCCCAGGTATCTTTCGACACAAACTTTAGTTATAAACTAATCAATTCGGCACAGATGACTCGAATTGACGAGAATCAAGAATCTATTGCTCGCATTCGCATGGCTATCGATGAGTACGAAAAGCAGCGCACTCTTGACGAGAAAGAGGAAGATAATATCGAGGAATCATCCAATCACAGCGCAATCACCTCCGCTTCTTGGAGATTCGGCGCGCCCGAGCGCATCACTAATTCCCGAGCCTTCAAAGATATTTTGAAGGCTCTCGGCCATTCGATCGGGGATTTCGACACAATGCTCTGAGATTTCATCGCAGAAACCTTCCCTGGTAAACGTATCACATATGAACAGCACATTCAAGTTTGTTTTCTATTTGTGGTCTGCTTCAATTAGCTGATTTCTTGCTTACAGGTTCGGCTGTTCAAGTGCGCAAATATAACCTATCAATCTCTTGAAGATTGGCGCGGCCTTCGAGATATTGTGCGGTGCAACCCTTCGTTTCACAAGCAGCGCAGACAGGACTGCGTCCTCTTTGATTCGGATGCTCCGGGAATGTCATTTGCCCGCCTCTCTGCACTCATTCGCTGCACCCTTGAAAGTAAGCGTCAGTTCGATGTTGCACTCGTCCAGACCTTCAAGCCGAGTAAGTGGAGACCCAATACAAATTGGGCTGGGTGCCAGGTGCACGAGCGAACGAAGGAATATTCACTCTTGCTGATGGACTACGTGATTCGCGGCGCTTTGCTGACTCCGGCAAGAGGGACGACAAAGGAGAGGCTTCATTAATGCCGACATGTTCCTCCGTGCCGACAAGGTTACGGTGTAAATATACTGCTTTTTTTTGCATGGTATCAAGGCCTAAGATTATATTGTCTGACACTACCTGATAAGCCTTGCCCTCGTCGCTTATCAGGTCTGAACAGGCCATCAGGTTCGGTCAGCACCTGATAAGGTAATTTCGATTTTTCCGACACGGGTAGTCTTTCCGAGTCGTTATATGGACTGTCAACGTTGTCAACCCGGATTAAAAGATGCTGTTTACAGTACCTAGATCTAAGAAAAAGTTATATATGAAATCACAAAAGTTTGGCAAAAGTGCTCTCTTAGAAGCCATTATTACCCCCAAATTAACGGCCATGATTATTTGACACAGGATTTCTCGACACCCATGGATGTCAATTTTCCTGAGTTTGACATACATCCCAGCGGTCCCGGGATCCACGGTAACCCTGCCCCAATTATTGGCCCACTACTGCCTGGATTCTACCTCAAAATTCTCATCCGCATACGGACGACCGAGTCCATCGCACAACAACAATTATTCCCTTGGACGGAATGCCCGACTCGCGATCGGGCTGCGGAATCGGCAAGCAGGCGTTCGAAAGCTTGTTCGGAAGAGCTCCTTGGTTCCCGTTCCGCACCAGAGCGGATTTCGAGGTTGCAGAGATTGCGGTCAAGGGCCGACTAAACCAGTTCTTACGGAGAAGCTCATCAAGGGTGCTACTGTCAGGATATGTATTTCTTGGTTTTCCTTCATCCCGAGATAGGTCATCTCTTCTCCATCGGAGTACATACATCTACGGTTGCCATCAAGTCTACGCTTCAAATTTCGGCCGAAGGATCTACAGCGCGACTTTTCGACGCCTCTGGACCACTTCCACCATGCCTACCATGTCCAGCAGATGCCCTAGCACCTCCCGCAAGTCCAAGAACTGCAAGGGGTCCGATTACAGCAATTCCTGAAAATGATGGCAAACACCAATTTTTTTTCGAGCGTTTCCCGAAAAGGAATTTGGGCTCTGTCTCTTCCTTTCGCTGCGTTTTGCAGTCTCAGCTGCCTCTGTGACTCTCCACTCGACACCAAAGGCTTCTCATTCGCTGAATCACGGGTTCTGGACCGTTTCGACACCAATTCCTTCGCTTGCGACTCCAGCCCTGACCAAATCTCAGTGATACTTCATCTTTTGGTCCACATACCGCGTCCGGTGCCCTTTTCAAGATGAGTAGAGTGCGCCGGCGGGAGGCTCAAAGCCAGCTCATTGTCGGATGGAGCGGAACTTGTCAAGTTGTGTGGTTTGTGTGGTGCCATCATCATCGCGGGGAATGGATGCTGGATACTGGACTGTCGTGCGTGTCGCTCATGCTCTGGCTCCCTCAATATAGAGTAGCTACTCTCTACAGATTCTTGTGCTTCATACGGCCCAGCACCGGCTTTCGCCCGTTGGCTTGCCCTCCAATCTGCGGCGATTCTCAATACCATGGTGGGCCAGGCCATCAGTCGCGTGACTTTTGACAGAAAATCACGGGGTCAATGTCGAGATGTTGAGATCGTACTAGACGTCGCGAGCGGAGCGAGCGCAGCGGGGTTTGGGGCGGCCAGCCCCACCAAGCTGTGTGACCGAACGGAGGGAGGTCGGCGAGCGCAGCGAGTCGGCCGTGCCGGAGGCAGGGAGCTAAAGCTTGTCCTATCCTATCCTATACATGAAAACACAAGGATCAGCTCACGTGAAAAGTAACGTGACTTTGACACGAAACCACGGGACCATGTCGAGATGTCGCTGCCGGCTGTCGAGATGTTGCTCCCGGTTCCCACGAACCTTCCCGACGGCGCCGCGCACCGCGAGTACAGCGAGCGGTAGTGCGGCGCCGAGGGCACACAATCCAGCAAGAAAAAAACCCGCGGGGTTTGGGGCGGAGCCCCGACAAGCTGTGCACCAGCCGTAGGGAGGGACGTGAGCGCAGCGAGCCGGCCCTGCCGAAGGCGGGGTGCTTAAGCTTGTAAGTACATGAAAACACAAGGATCAGCTCACGTGAAAAGTAACATGACTTTGACACGAAACCACGGGACCATGTCGAGATGTTGCTGCCGGCTGGCGAGATGTTGCTCCCGGTTCCCACGAACCTTCCCGACGGCGCCGCGCACCGCGAGTGCAGCGAGCGGTAGTGCGGCGCCGAGGGCACGCAATCCAGCAAGAAAAAACGCGCGGGGTTTGGGGCGGAGCCCCGACAAGCTGTGCACCAGCCGTAGGTAGGGACGCGAGCGCAGCGAGCCGGCCCTGCCGAAGGCGGGGTGCTTAAGCTTGTATTACTAATGAACACGTCTGAGTCACGTGTCATCACCCCACCCTTTCTTCCCTTGGGTAAACGCAACAGTTTTTTGGCGTACAGTTGCGGCAAAATCAATTTACTTACTAAATAAGGAAATTCTCGTCAACTCGTTCCTTTTGCTCGTTTTTTGCGAGCGGTAAGTTGATAGGAATACTAAGAACTGCTGGCCTGTATTCCTGATGTAGAAAAACTGGCGTCTTTGTATTGGTTTCGCCGGGATAAGCAGCAACTTTGTCTCATAAAGTGCAGCCAAAAGCAGTGAGAAACATGACGAATCCGGTTGTTTTTTGTGCGTAGACCGGCTCAAATCCGGGAGTACAGGCGCTTGGTGCTATTTCAACGTGCTTGTGGTGGTTTTGTTGTGCGGTAGAGCGGTTTTGATGCAAATTTCCTTATTTGGTAAGTAAATTGATTTTGCCGCAACTGTATCCTCACCGTGTTGCTGATTTCTTCGTGGCAGAGGTGTCGCACATAATGTAGAGAATGAGTTGTATGCAGAGAAAGCAGAGTTTAGAGCGTCGTTGTGGTGGTTCGGATTAAACAATGTGACAGCTGTCAAACAGGGAAAAACAATTGGATCACGTGTGCGCGATGATCACACTCTCTTGCCACAACACCGCCGAATTGGACCTCAAGCTTTTATGTGTAGAAAGGGTACATGGTAAGGTACTTCATACACTATCTACTTTAGAAACTCCTCTCACACTTCAGCCTCAGTAACGGCCCAAAGTTTTAGAACCCGGTGATCCAATATTATTTCCGAGTCAGTGTAGGTTTCCTACCTGACCCACACCTCTGTTCAGTGGTACACCCGTCTTCGTTGGGACAACGGTATTATGTGCGTTACCCATGGTGTACGTCATATCCGTTTGTTTGACTCTTTCGGTTCGCTGGCTTATCTACTCTATCAGCTAGGTTCGTAAATTGCATGTCGGCATGGCCCTGGTATTCAAGGAGTATGTTCTGGCGTTCGTGACCATTGATCTCCTATTTCAAGTAAGTGTATATGTTTATGGTTCGATACTGCCTGAGTCTGATTTGGCATACTTCTTAGGAATTTTTTGGTCCTCCTTTCAAACTGGATCACGGACGAAAACTGGTTGGATGGTAAACGTTATGTTCTCGCCTGCGATGCGATTTGCGGCGCCAAAGATGTTCTATGGCATTGGAGTCTATACGGTCATGGAGTTATCTTTTCTCGCCGGTTTGTTCGTTCCCATCGACTCGAAATTGACGGCTGATCATTTGTGTTAGGTCTTTCCCCGTTCATCACGGCGTGCGAGCTTTTCGGCAGCCCCTCTCGTACTGCCCGTTTCCTAGCTGCGTATTACAGCTATATACACGTTGGGGAGACCGGTCTCGCGTGCGTCTACTTCGATGGCTTTTTTTTTCCTTCCAATATTCAATCTCATACATCCTCATACATCGTTCTAGGCGATTAATTAATCCTTGTATTCATGAGGGCGTCTTGGCCCCCACGACTGAACAACGCCTGCGCTACACGGACTGGCTGTACGTGTGGGGTAAGGAACGAGTTTACATGTCCGCTCGGATGGGTCAACTATTGGATTCATATCATGTGAGTTCTCTTTATAATAAGTTGCAGAGTACTCCGCCTTATCAACGTAACCGCGTCCCAGAGCATATTGGAGAAGTTCAATACCGCCTCCCACGTAACCTGTCGCGATGACGTTGCCGATCTTTTCGATGTTTTCGAACCAACGTTGGTTGCGCCGGCGCTCGAAGCGCACCCGACGTGGGGCAGCCTAATCTTCGGAGAGGGCGGTTGGAGATCTCTTTCTTGGGATGACCCGATGTCCACAGATCCTCTCACCGAGTTTTATCGTCAACACGGTACGTAACGGAACTCCTACCCTTTATCCTTTTTGCAAGTCTTTACACGTGAGCAGGGTTGCTCTCTGAACTGACGCGTCTACGCAGCACCGAATTCTACTCACCTCTATTCCTTGAATCTTCGGACCTCAAACGCGCTCGCCGTGACATTTTCACGTATCACGGAAAGAAGGAAATGTGGTCGGTCTTCCGCAAGTTTCCCGCAGGTCTCACGAATCTCTTCTGTCACAGAGAAGTCTTCAAGTACGACGACGATTTGACGCACGGCCCCAAGCTGATGCGCACTGCGCTCGACGGCGGGAAGTTCAGCGTTGGGAAGAGAGTCAATGATGAACTGCGCTTGCGCACAGATGTTATGAGCCTCCAGGAGGAATGTATGGACTGGGTCGTTGGTCATAGTGGGAGAGTAGAGGCAGAATACTTAGATATGAAGACAATTGAGATCAAGATTGATGATGATAGATTAAAATCGGATCGGTCCGGAACCGACTTACGTACGTGCTTGGCTGTGGGACCTACAAATAACGTGGGTACAGGGAGGTGTCTTTTTCTCTCCGTTGCTACAAGCTGGGTCTTTTTGTTTCAACCTGAAATCACTGCGGGTTTTTTCTGTGGCCTGTTGATAGGGGTGTATTTTTCTTCCTCGGTCTGGAGGGTGGCTTTTATTTTCTGCCGAGGCGTTAAACGTGAAGTTTGAGGCCGAGCACTGACGGCACCGGTGGCATAGTCAGAGCTGTCAGCCTCAAGCCGGTACGGGCGTTCGGGGTTCGGGAGAACCAGGACGGGGTCCCGAGTCACCCGCCGCTTGAGCTCGTCAAAGTCAGCTTGCTCTTCAGGCCCCCAGGTCCAGGCAATGCCCTTCTTGGTGAGTCTGAAGAGGGGTTGAGCAACGTCTGAGAAGCCCGCAATGAACCGGCGGTAGAAGTTTGTGAAGCCAAGGAACTGCTGCACATCCTTCTTATTCTCAGGCGCTGGCCAAGCTGCCACTCCTGCAACCTTTACAGGGTCCATCTCGACGTGGTTGTGGGAGATAATCACGCCGAGGTACTCAATGGAGGTCCGCTCAAACTCACACTTCTCTGCTCGAAGGTATAGTTTGTTTGCTCGAAGCCTCCGCAGGACCTCTCGAACGATCTCTCGGTGCCGACGGATGTCTGAGTGGGCAATAAGAATATCGTCGAGGTAGACCATGACGTCGCCAGAGAGGATAACATCCTGGAAGATGTCGTTCATCATGGTCTGGAAGTGTAAGGGCAACCTTTAGGACCCGAGATGTCTCGAGGGTCTAGCGAGGGAGAATCCAAAGTTAATTAAGAAGCTACTAAGAATACATCACAGCGCACCTAGCGAGGGAGAATCCAAAGAGAAGAAAGGCTGAGGATTCCCACGCTAGGTGCAGTAAACATATAGTAACTAGTTCCCACAAGCTCGGAGCGATCGGCAATGATCCCGGGCCAAGTCACATGCCTTACTCCACGATGACATAGGGCTTTGGGGATTTGACAGGAAAGTGGGAAATCTGCAAGAGGCCTGCGTCATAGGTGGCTGTGTAGTGCCAAAAGGGGGAGTTCCCCTGACATCATCCCCCCCTTGGAATGCGGCGCCTCGACGCATAGATCGCACCTGAGCTGGAGTTGACGAGCGGTCACGGAAGGGAAGGGAATCGAAGGCAGCAACAGCAATGGAGCGAGGTTTGGAAGGGTATTTGCGGTAGAAAGCAGCGACAGCGTCCGGGGCAAAGACATTAGAGTGCTTCACCCATTGATCATGGGACGGGTCATAACCCTTCCAGCGAACAAAGTACCATAGACTCCCATAGCGGATCTTGGCATCCAATATCTCCTCGACCTCCCATTGCTTGTCGCCAGGAACGTCAAGGACTGGTGGCGGCTCTTCGTGTCTGGGGCGAGTGGGGAATGGATCGGCTTCCACAAGCTGAAGTTTCACGACGGGGAAGACAGGGTGGAGGGCAGAGTACCGGGGCGGCAGCTCCAGTTTGAAGGCACCATTACCGACGACCTTCAGAACCTTGAAGGGGCCGATACGCCGGTGGGAGAATTTCACCGAAGGGCGGGTGGTGCGGATATCTGAAGCATCAACCCACACCCGGTCACCAACCTTGATGTCTGGAGCTGGTGTCCGCCGGCGGTCATAGTACTGCTTGTACTCTGACTTGGCCTTGACGAGTGCCGCCTTCGCCTCGGAAACCCCTGACGCAATCCGATCGTGGAACTCGTTTACAGCCTCTAACCTAGAACGTGCAGCGTGGGGCTCAAAGCCCATCCGTGGAAGCCGACCAGTGTCCGTCATGAACGGTACCTGCTGCGTGGAGGAGTGCATGTGGTTGTTGTACGCAAACTCCGCTGCAGGCAGCAGCTCATCCCAGTCGTCCTGCTTGTAATTGGTGAAGAGCCGGACGTACTGCTCGAGTTCCTGGTTAACGCGCTCCGTTTGGCCATCGGTCTGCGGATGGTAGGCCGTAGAAGTGGCTGGGGTGACCCCAACGAGGCGCCAAAGCTCGCGCGTGAACTCTGCAATGAACTGGGTGCCACGATCCGAAATGTACTTCTCCGGCAGGCCATGGTGGCGCCAGACGTTCCGGTAGTACAGCCGAGCAGCGCCAACCGCGTCAATGGTGGTGTGACACTCCATGAAGTGCGCTCTCTTCCCAAGGGCACAGACAACGGCCATGACTGCATCGTATCCATGGGCCTCCGGAAGCTCGACAATGAAGTCGACTGAGACGGTGTGCCAGCGCTCCTCGGGGACCTCTGTGGGGTGCAGCTCACCAATCGGCAGTCTACGAAGCGCCTTGGTGCGGCATCACAAGTCACAAGTCGCAACGTACCGGCCGACATGGCGCGACAGTTGGGGCCACCAGTAGTTCCGAGACACGAGCTCCAGAGTCTTGAAACGACCGGCATGGCCTGCAACGCGCGTGTCATGGTGTTGCTCCAGGATGCGTCGGCGGAGGTCCTTGTCTCGAGGGACGACAACCTTCCCCCGGAAGTAAAGGAGTCCACCTTCAATACGCCATTCCGAAGACCGGGCAGACCGCACACCTCGGGCCTTGAGGAGTTCCTTGGCAGTCAGGGCAATGGGCTCTTCAAGGTCGGGTTCCCCAGCAAGCGCATCGCGAATGTCGCGCAAGAGGGGAGCCTCAGGGCCAGCAATAACCAGGGCTTCGGTGGCCCGAACGTGGAACAGCTCGGGTCGAAGCAGGGTAACGTCCTGGTTATCGTCCTGCACTCCATGGTCCGGTCTCCGAGAAAGCGCGTCAGGGCGACCCATGAGGCGACCCGGTTGGTGGTGCAGCGAGAAGTCGAAACGGGAGAGGTAGAGAGACCACCGAGCTTGGCGACGGTTGAGCTTCTGGGCCTTCCGGAAATATGCCAGGTTTTTGTGGTCCGTCCAGATCTCAACCGGGTGCTGCGCGCCCTCAAGGAAGTGGCGCCACTCCTCAAGGGCTCGCACAATCGCAAGCATCTCCTTGTCGTGAATTTCGTAATTCCGCTGCACCTCGTTCAGGCTTTTGGAGTAGAACGCAACCGGATGCCACTTGCCATCGTCACCCTGCTGGGAGAGGACGGCACCGGTGGCATAGTCAGAGCTGTCAGCCTCGAGCCGGTACGGGCGTTCGGGGTTTGGGAGAACCAGAACGGGGTCCCGAGTCACCCGCCGCTTGAGCTCGTCAAATGCAGCTTGCTCTTCAGGCCCCCAGGTCCAGGCGATGCCCTTCTTGGTGAGTCTGAAGAGGGCTTGAGCAACGTCTGAGAAGCCCGCAATGAACCGGCGGTAGAAGTTTGTGAAGCCAAGGAACTGCTGCACATCCTTCTTATTCTCAGGCGCTGGCCAAGCTGCCACTCCTGCAACCTTTACAGGGTCCATCTCGACGTGGTTGTGGGAGATAATCACGCCGAGGTACTCAATGGAGGTCCGCTCAAACTCACACTTCTCTGCTCGAAGGTAAAGCTTGTTTGCGCGAAGCCTCCGCAGGACCTCTCGGACGATCTCTCGATGCCGACGGATGTCTGAGTGGGCAATGAGGATATCGTCGAGGTAGACCATGACGTCGCCAGAGAGGATAAGATCCTGGAAGTTGTCGTTCATCATGGTCTGGAAGGTTGCAGGGGAGTTGGTCAGACCGAAGTACATGACCAGCGGCTCAAACAGTCCCCGGTTGGTCCGGAACGCTGCCTTCCACTCGTCGCCTTCACGGATTCGAACGTTGTTGAAGCCCCATCGGACATCGAGCTTCGTGAAGTACCGGGCTCCCCTGAGTCGGTTGATGAGGTCGTTGATTAAGGGGAGCGGGTAACGATTCTTCACGGTCATAGCGTTTAAAGCTCGATAGTCCTGTACGAACCGAAGTCCGCCGTCCTTCTTCTTGACGAAGAAGACGGGTGAGGCCATAGGTGATTTTGACGGTCGAATCCGGCCAGTGCCAAGTCCCTCCTCGATGAAGGCATCAAGTTCCTTCTGTTCGAGAGGCGAGATTGGGTAGACCTTGCAGTTCGTGGGTTTAGAGTCCGGCACGAGCTCAATGGCATGGTCCCAGGATCGGCGTTCAGGCAGCGAGTCAAAGGACTCCTTGTTGAAAACATCGTCAAACTCTCGGGCCCATTCGGGAACGTCCGAGCGCGCCGGGGTTGAGTTTTTGGCGTATGCCTCAGCCAGGCGCTGGGAGACGGTGCTTCCAGCACGGATATCCTCAGAAGGCAGGAACTGGGTGTAGAACACCCGGTCTCCCGGCTCAAGGGGGTCATCCACTTCATCCGCATCATCCACTTCATCCACATCATCCTCGTCATCATCCTCGTAGTCCGGGAACAGCTCTGGCAGGTCATCGTATTCATCTTCGCCTAAGTCTATGGCGCAGATGGATGGAAGGGGACCAAGTCGGAGCTGCCGGAGGATCTCAGCCGCCAGGCGGGACTCTCGGCGGGCAGCACGAGCCTCCAGGCGAACCTCGGTGCGGCATGTAGAGCACTCGCTGGGGCATCTGCTCATCTTGACCTCTCGGGTGTCTAGATGTTCTCGACTCAGATGAAGAAGACCAGCTTCCTCCTTTCAATAACCGCGAGTGGATTGGGAAAAAATAAAAAATATCCTCGTCATCCGCCACAAGAACGAAGTCTATTGTGCGCGCCAGCTTCGCATCCCACAGGAAATCAAGAAGGTGTTTCCGCACGATGCTCTTAGTGTCGCAGCTTTCTCGCGCACCGCGCTCCCTGCCAAATCATACGCGCTGGTGTTTCCAGCGGCGGAAACTTGTTTCTCGATGTTGACCCCGAGTATGGACATTAACCAAACACTCGAGAATTTGAACACGCGACCGCTGTCGCCAATTAAGCTTGTTGACGAGCTAAAGCAAGCAGCGCGGCAAGCAATCCTGGATGGAAATTTGTCTGTGGTGGATTCCCGTTTTCCTGGCACGCGGTTCTCATTTTGGGTCATTGCAACATGGCGGTGGCTCATTGACATGGTTGATGCGCAGGAGGAGTGGAAAGCTGCACAAGACTGGGTCAACTAAAGACAAGGAGCACTGGTGGCCGCGACCGCCAGTTCCGAGCAGTCCCACAAGCATTGAAGCAGCTCCATGTGCCGCAATTTGCTCTGATTCCATCCACCTTCTTCCTGTGCTTACTCCGCAACACGCCCGAGCAAATACAGAACGTCGGCATCAAACTCTCCGCGTCGGATTCCGAGCTTTATAAGAAAGTGATTGGGAGACGTAGTGAGTGCTGTCAAAGCCCTGGGGGCGAGACGGAAGGGCGGTGGACGAGGGAAAGGGAAGAAGGCTCCGGAAACAGATCCGGTGGATTCTGATCAATCTGACTCTCCCGAAGACTTTCCCGAACATCTGGCTGCATGGTAGATACACTAGATTTTATTTCCGAATATTTACGCTATTTTACGTGGATTTTGAAGCATTTCCCCCCATGCCTGGTCCACCGTCCGGATAAAACATCGACCTCTTGGAAGGCCTGGTTCGGATTCGGATAAGATCTTCCCCATTTGGGGTCCGGATAAGATGTCCTAAATTCCGGATTTTTCGGGGCAGGCATCATAGGTGATTAGAGGTCCTATCATTGCCGACTGCTCCGAGCTTGTTACTATATGTTTACTGCACCTAGCGTGGGAATCCTCAGCCTTTCTTTTCTTCGGATTCTCCCTCGCGAGGTGCGCTGCGATGTATTCTTAGTAGCTTTAACTTCGGACCCTCGAGATATCTCGGGTCCTAAAGGTTGCCCTTACATAGACCATATAATTGCTGGCCTCAGCCCACATGCTAAGCGGCAGGTCGGCGTCGATGAGGACGGTGCGAACGCGGTCAAAAATAGACCTAAACTGATGCTCGGCGACACCGTTCTGACAGCTGTTCGAGGTGGAGCGCTGGTTTTAAGCTGAATACCACGTGCCTTCAAGAACCGTTTCAGGTCTTCGTCGATAAATTCACCCCCATTATCGACATGCCAGACCTTAAGCTTGCGACCTGTCTCGCGCTCGGCCATCTCCAACCACTCCTTGAATGCGGCTACTGCATCGCTCTTGTGACGCAGGTAAAACATCCAAATCCAGCGGGAGCAGTCATCAGTGAAAGCGAGGGCATACTGTACTTCGATCCGCTCAGAGTACGGACGGGAGCAGTCCAAAGATTCGAATGAACGTGGTCGAGAATTTGTTCGGCGTTTTCCTCTTCCGAAGGAGGAAAAGAGGCACGAGTCATCTTGCCCTCCATGCAAGATTGACATACCGGCGGCTCAGCAATGAGTTCCGCCGTAGATAGTTTCACACCTGAAATGTGACCCTTCCGAACGAGAGCGCGCAGCGCAGGGTAGCCTAGATGCCCTAGACGCTGATGCAGCTCCTCAAGCTTTGAGGTCGGAGGTCGAGACGAGGTGGAAAAAGAATTCTCCGTCGACGAGGAGGAATCGAGGTGATAGAGGCGATCGCTGCCGAGAGAGGCGGTCAGAATAACCTTCTCGGACGAAATGAGGTTGCGGATGAGCTTGCCACTGTCACCCTTCTCAAAGGTAACACAGCGTCCACCGCCGAAGACGGTGTAACAGTCCGCCTGATCAAGCCGGGACACCAATATAAGTGTCGGCTGAGAGTCAGGGACATAACAGGTATCTTTCAACCTGAGTCGGACGTTACCACCCTTAGGATGGGACGCAAGTAGCTGTGCTTCACCACGGCCCTCCATTTTCTTCGAACCGTTGCCGAACCCGCTGATATTTCCGGATACGGCTTGGGCGTAAGAAACGAAGTCGCGTCGAACGGAGTGAATGTGTGTCGATGTACCGGAATCGTTGATGGTAGACGCACCCGCTGTACGTGCACTGTACGCGGAGTTGTTGGTCTGGAAGTATGACGTCGGAGGTGTAGCCGGAATGCTCTCATCACGCAGGGAGTAAGAGGAGAGGTCGGCCACGGAGGCCATTAAGCATTTCTCGAAGCGGGTTGTCACGGTGTGGTAAGGCCTCGTCATTATCATCAGTCGGAGTTTGAATGACTTGGGCTCATTTCACGACGGTGCCCGTACTTGCTTCCCTTCGACAACGAGAACCCTGTGGACTATTCACCTCAAAATCAGCCGGAAATGTCTTAGAAAGTACTTTCCCCAACTCTACATTCAGAATAAACACAACAAACAATGTGCTCATCTGCAAGATGTCTGCATGCTTGCAAGACCGGATCCCAAGACAAAGACGCCGAAAGACGTGATCTCAAAGACGAAAGACGAACTGCACAAGACAAAGTTAGTCAAAGATGTTTTTCAAAGACATAAGATGCCAAAGACACATGTGTAGTTTTACTGATGTACATTATTGGATTTTTCGTCTCCCCCTCCATCCGTATTGTGGGCCTTCTCCTTGCCCTTACCCCTCTTCCCCTTCTTTTTATGCTGCTTCGGGCCCTGACCAGCCTTGCCAGCAGTCGCCCGCAATATGACCTTCATGCTTGCAGTTACGACAGAATTTCGTACCGCGAGTGATGGCAGCGTGCTCCAACGCTGCCAAGGCAAACTCCTGCGACTGACCCTCGGTCTTCGGGTACTTCCTGCGGCGACGGGAATCAAGGACTCCCTGGATCGTAGAGACCAGGGTGGTCGTGTCGTCAATCTTGGCGCTCTGGACAAGGGAATAGTAGGATTTGGGGTCGTCTGGATGGGAAGGAAGAGTGGAGAGGAAGATGGCGCTGACGATAGGATGGAGGATACTGAATCAGGCCTTCGTAAGATGAGTCTGCGCTTTCTGGAAGTCCTTCACATGCTGATCGAGTGCGAGCGTGTCGTCGTCAAGGAGGGGACGAGTGAGCTGACGGAACCAGAGCATAATGCCCCCAGTTCCAGCCTGCCCAAACTCGGTCTCGAGCGCGGTCCAAGCTTGGTGGACAGTGTCATAGTCCGAGACCTTAAACAGTCCCCGCCCGGTTGGTTCGGAATGCTGCCTTCCACTCGTCGCCTTCACGGATTCGAAAATTGTTAAAGCCCCACCGGACATCGAGCTTCGTGAAGTACCGAGCTCCCCTGAGTCGGTTGATGAGGTCGTTGATCAAGGGGAGCGGGTAGCAATTCTTCACGGTCATGGCATTTAGAGCTCAATAGCCCTGTACAAACCGAAGTCCGCCGTCCTTCTTCTTGACGAAGAGGACGGGTGAGGCCATAGGTGATTTCGACGGTCGAATCCGGCCAGTGCCAAGTCCCTCCTCGATGAAGGCATCAAGTTCCTTCTGTTCGAGAGGCGAGATTGGGTAGACCTTGCAGTTCGTGGGCTTAGAGTCCGGCACGAGCTCAATGGCATGGTCCCAGGACCGGCGTTCAGGCAGTGAGTCAAAGGACTCCTTGTTGACCCCGAAGCTCTCCCGTGTTCCAGGAGGGCCCTCGGTACTAATTCGTATGTCGTTGTTGGTGTGGTTCATGTTGAGGTACGATTAAGGACCGCCGTCCGAATATTCCATACGGTAGAATTGGAAAGGAGCGCTTGAAGGAGTGGAGCCAAGTTTTCGGCGCTCTGTTTGAGATCAGGCTGTAAGAGGAAAGATACGGCGCGCGAAGACTTGTGAATAAATTTATTTCGAAGTCACAATACTCGAAGGCGAAGCGTGGACGACGGATAAGCAGAACTAGACAAGAGAAGTCAGGCGAAGGAGAATTGAGCCATTGATGGCGCCATTCCAAAGTGCAGTGGGGATTCAGACTGTGAGCAGGGACAAGATGAGGGGGAAAGGAGCAAGGGACAAAGGAGGTAGACCAGGGATGTAGGCAGAGGAGACCAGTCGAGTTAATTGCATATGCGACAACAGAGCAGGGCGAACACCAGCGACGCAATGGAAAAGTAGAGCGGAGGCAGAGCTGACAATAGCGGGTTTGTGCAAAGCGACCCGGGTCGCTTTGCGACCGCTCAGATCTCCACAACGAGCAGCCTCAGGTGTGAGGTCCCAGCGACCTAGGAATGCCCCAGGGCGATACTCTCCTAGGTCGCTTGGAGCTCATACCTGGTATCTGTTGTTGAGGAGATCCGAGCGGTTGAAAAGCGACCTGGGTCGCTCGCACAAACTCCCTAATGTCACGTCATGTCACGTTTGTTCTCAACCATCACCACAAAAAATGCGGGCCTGCGTCGACCCCGGTCTGACTCCCCGCCGGACACCTCTGCCCCAGCAGAGCCGTCAACACCAACACCACCCACCTCAGACCTCATCACCCAGTCACCCACCACTGACCGCATCATCAAGAGAGGACGGCCAGATGTTTTTGCTGGCGCAGAACCGTCTCCGCATCCCATCTCTATGCCCACCACACTGTGACGGATCGACGTTCGCATCTGCTCACGGTGATATTTCCCCGAGTCGTTGCCAAGACTCTGATACACAGCCTCCATTTTCTAGTATAAGTAGTTAGCTGTTGTCGTAGATTGCTTTCCTTTGGTCAATCTAGGACTTACCCCCATTTCTTTGCTTGGTCCCTGTGTGCCGGAATTCGACTCGCCTTCGCTTCCGTCACATCTTTTGAGCTAAACAAGCTCCTAGTAGACTGTCGACGCACTTGACCACGCTTACCCCCGACTCCTCCTCGTTCCTGGACCTGGAATGTCTGTACTGAGACCTGTTAGCGCTGCCAACTCCGTGAGTCTCCGCTCTGAGACTCACCGACCGGAGATTCGTGTCTCCTCGACAAAGTCACGCCCCGTCTCTCCCGACCTCTTGTTCAGTCGGGCCATCTCGGGTGGACCTTCCTCTCGCGTAGATACTGTACACCGCTGCCTTCGGGTAGCGAGACTCCATCACCTTCGGGTGGTGAGACCGCTTCGCCTTCGGGCGTCGAACCGTTGCCTCTGGGCAACGAGACCCAAGGGGCACCCATCCTTAAAATCTTGGACACGAGGTCGGAAAACTGACTTAAGGCTTGGTCGACCCCCGCCTTTCCTCCTCCCGCTTCGCCTTTGTAGCGGTAAGCTCGAGTCTCATGTCCGCAAACGACGTCTGGAACGACTTCGACGTTAGTCCCGCTCTCTTTGCCACTCTCCACGCGCTTGACCATCTGCTGTAGACCCCCCCCCCCCGCCCCCCCCGCCCCCCCCCCCCCCCCCCCCCCCACTACGTAAGCGTTACTAAGCGTTACATAAGCCCCAAAACGGGTAATTCCCATCAAAAACTGTCAGAGTTCGGTCATGTTTTTGACGATACCGGCACATTTCAGGGACACTTCAGTGCTCAAATGTGTTCTCTCACGCATTTTTGCATTTTCACCGAAAATGTCTCATTCGGGTCTGGCCTTACACTATTAGAGCCATCAAACGCAATCGAGAAGTGTCATTTTGGGAAAAGTGTTTCCTGACAGAGGTTGCGCATATAATAGTCTTCCCCTTTTTCGCTCCCTTTTTCCTTTTTGCTGTTTTCTGTATTTTCTGTATTCTCTTCGTTTTTTGTCGGGCGGGTCCTTTTTTTTTTTTCTTGTCTTTTCTTATCTTTTCAATTTGAATAGTTAAAAATGGAAGACCTACCAAAAAAAACCGATATTGATTCCATAAGTATTGAGTTTGACACCCAAAGCCTCTCTCCGCTCCAAATCAACTCTGAGCATCTGACGCACTGCGGTTTCATTTGGCTTCTGCAATCTTTGCAACAGGAAAGGTGAACGAAATGCTATTCCATTCAATGTTTTCACTCTTGAAAGTGCAATTTGCAAATGACAACCCAGGAGCAAAAACTGCTTGGGTGAGAGTCAGACCTTGCCTTTTGTGTATCGTGATAGCCCATGCCAATGTTAGGGGAAATTGTGATCGTGATAATGGTACTCCGTTAGCTTCCCATTCTGCTGTCCTAGGAACAATCGGAATCCAATCTGGTTGTACACCTTCCCAACCCTGAGTTGGTGGTCCTAAATTACAGGATTAGAATACCTAACAGCCGTGATTCATATAGAGTGCATACCTGTGTATTCAGGACACTGTACAAATACTACAGCTGGTAAATCTTTTTTTGGATCGCCGCCTGGCAGATACCAGATTTTTTTACAATTGGAAGTAAATGCAATACTGCAGAAGACAGATTGTGCCGAAAGCGAGTGGAGTACATTGTATGATCTGCTGCAGTTGTTTCATAAGTTCGCAGCCGCATGAGTGCATCTCTGAATGCAATTTGCTCTGGTGTATCTCCTTGCTGGCGAAAGATTCAGTCAAAGTCAGAGATTGGTCGAAACTCTCATAGGCCTTGCGACCTTCTGTTGCAAGTTGTCCCCCGTGGTCCTGGGCTTTCCTTGGTAGAGAAGAGGGCACTATCACGACTGGAGTGAGCTGTAGAAATCTCCAATTGTGTGATAGGGCCTATATTATATTTATGTACTTACAACGCTTGTTACCTTATATTCCGCTTGTCAACTATTACATAAATCAATCTACTTTGCTATCAACTACGATGAGTGAAGACTGAGATTCCACTTAACTGCGAACCACAGCAAATGGTTGGACCCCCTGCTTGCCTGAGTACGCGTCTAACTACTCCACGGCCCCGGTGTTGCAGGGCTCCGATCCTAACACGGTCCCTCGTCGCTGGGATACAACGATGGCGAGCGCTCCCAGCGCGCTCGTCCCCACAACTCCCGACCTCTGTGCCTCAAGAGCACAGGTCACCCTCTTCCCTCTCTCCCAAGAAGCCGCCGAAACGACTCGCATCACAAATTGTGGCCATTGCTCCAAGTGTCTCGTGTGACATTGCTGGATATATCTGGCGAAGACGTCGATCAAACTTCCCAAACTGAGTTCTGCCTATCATTGACTTTTCGTCCATGACAACAACTCTCGCTGGTTTCCATCTGCTCTGCATTCGCTGGAGAGAAGTTGGAGCTAGAGGAACAAAGTTTGCAGAGACTGGGACCAATGCACTTCCCCATCTTTTCCCCGTGGCCGGTGACATTGGTCCGGCTCTGCTTCGACTCGGTAGTCATGTTGGATATCATGAACCTGGTGAAAGTGCTTTCGCAATCAGGATCCTTGGAAGACCTTCAACTGCATGCGCATTCCATTCAGCCCTTGCCCTCCCCAATCATAGCCACTTCGGCTGTTCTTCAAAGCTTAAAACACCTGAATTGTCGGTATATCAACGACCAACAGTTCTTCACCTGGTTTATATCCATCTCTCCGAGGCCGCCCTCGTTTCATTGTCCCTTGGGAAGCACATGTTCCCACACAACCCAGGGGCACTCCAACTCATACGATCGGCGTCAGCAACTTTGGAGCTTTTCAAAACTGAGGCGATTCTACGCCAAGAAGGTGTGTGGGCTGCCCAGCGTTTATCCTCTTACCTGAATTTTGTGCAAATCGGACTATTTATCCGGGATGTTCTCTTCGCATCGTCGTCTGCGGGCAGTCAGATTATTCGTTGACGCCCGGTACGATCTCGGAACAAGGATATTCCCTCACCGGAAGCGAGAAGATATGCGAAAGGAGGAGGGGGTGTGGAAGGGGAAACTACCCCGCACGTCACATTCTCTACTTTACACCGTTCACACCCGCTGCTAATTATTTCCTGCTTACGATCAGTAGCTAGAGCTGTCGTAGATAGGAGATGATTGTGCAATCTTACCTTCGTACCACCACCATCGCGGCCAGTGTAGCGCACGAGCGCTAGGGTTCCAGAGAGTGAATCCACTGTTCCTTCGTGGGACGTCCCCAGTGGGCTTCTAGCCACCGAGATACCGAGTTATCGAGTTTCCGAGGCCGAGCACATCTCCTCCAAATCACCCTCATTTTACTTCAATATTCCTCGTATTTTCTGCTCTAGCGGTACAGGCGATATTCGACATACCTCACCCTCACTTTGCTTCACCATCTCCGGGCCACCGACCCTTTTCCTGGATCACCTCCCATCCAGAACTCACTTCCACAGGGGTGGCTCATGAGGGCAGCTTATGCACGGCTGTTACTCTCACGCTGGAGTAGAAAAACTCTTTCTTGCTTTCCCTACTATCATCGACCTGGCAGCGCGCAATCTTACGTATGTTTTCTGGGTCGGCGCCTCCCAGTGGTAGACGCAAGTCGGGAGGCGATGCTGCTTCGAATCCACGGAAACTGGGGAAAACATGTTAAAAATAGTCGTCTTTCGTTGGAGCTCCATCTAGCGGCTTCTCAAGCTTCGATGTTTGCTTTCTCTCGGCGCCGATTCAGTGGAGCCGAAGCTCTTGAGGGAGAAGGCAATTGAGCTCTGCACACGTGTTATTAGGGGCGCTCAATTCTTAGCTCGTCAGCTCGTCTCGCCCGTAAAATGTCGAATTTGGTGAGGGGAGAGAAATGCGGAGTGGGATCAGCAGCTCATCAGCTCATCATGCAATTAAATAAATTTCTGGGACGAGACGAGCCAACGAGCTAAGAATTGAGCGCCCCTATTAACCAGTAGCTTTTTTATCGGGCCCAAATCCGTGCGCATGAGGATCCGACATATTGGCGCATATGCCGTGGTCCTATTCTTCTGTGTCTTCTTGCCCAGTCTGATCGGTGATGGCTGGTAGTGGCCTCCTGACAATTGAAGCAATAGACGGGTTTAGCTTTAGATTCTGCCTTTTTTGTCGCGCAGCGATGAGCCGGCGGAGGGTTTCCAGGGCAAGCGGGCGGAATTTGCCTATGTTCCGCTCGTACTCCCAGCAAGCACGGCACCGGAGGCGTCCTGATTCCAAAACGCTGCTTCTCCAACGTTGATTGGTGTTCAAAGATTGACAGTTCGTGCAAGTTTGGACCGAAGTGATGTTGGAAGGCACGTCCGGAGCGGGGCTCGACGTGGCGGAGGAGAGGGGAGACAGAGCTTTACAGAATTTGACCGGCCTATGCTGCTCCTGATTGCACTGGGAGCTGCTATGTTGTCTAAGTACTCGTATCGGGTCTGTGCATCTCTTGCTTCCTCAATATTGGTGCTATTCAGGGCCTCGATCAGACATTGTCGGCAAATATGGCCTTAGCTTTTGGGCACGAAATCAGTGATTCACTTCCCCAGAGGCTACCGTAAAGCTCAGATTTTTTTCACACATAACTAAATATCCAAGATCCAGTGGTCGGGGGGATTTGCCCCAATGTCTTTTGTCGTCGTACAGTGTGGACCGCGCGAGTATAATACATTCCCCCCCAGTAATCGTCGACTCCCAATTTGGAAGGTGTTATGTTCCATCATGTGACGTTCGTCGAGGGTGGATGGGGATGTCTTACTATTAGCAAAAGACCACATCACCTTCACCCTTCCTTTTTCCGACTTGCGCCATAAAAATACGTAATCACCCTATCACGAGTGATTCACTCTAATGTGAAGAATTGAGAGCCAAGGGCTGATTGCTCGTGATCGATACCCAGTTTTCTTGCCCGTTAAAAATTGTCGTTATTCCGATGTCTAACAATTTCCCGATTAGGAAACTTTGATGGCCCAAACATTGATGTCGAGTCACGGAAGAGCCGCCTGGAATGAAGTTTGGATGCTGAGACCTGGGTTAGCCTTTGTCGATGCGCCGGAATCTCGACTTTTGTGTAGCCATTAGCCATCCAATGGCTGCATCGCAAACTCGCTAATGCCAGTTTTTCCTCCCGGCGATGACTGAATTTTCTGGCTCCTGATTGACGCTGCCACAATTTGAACGGTGTTGTGGACATATTTAAACTGGCTGGAAGCAGGTCATCAAGCTTGAATTTTGAAAGACGGTGCTGCTTATGTGGATTATTATTTTGCACGAGCTCGCCCTTTTGTAAGCCGGAACTCCGGCATACAAATCATATTTTTTCACACAGAAAAGACGAACGGCACAGGTCTTTGAGCTTTCTGGCAGGCAGAGGCATTGTTCAGAGGTCAGAAACTTCTTAAATTCCCACCTCACCATCATATTTCCCCTTCAATAAATAAACACCACTCTTGGGTATTCGTCCAGGTTCCAGGTAAAATTGCGGCGTAACATGAAGTCAGGTCCCCCACCACATCCGACCTCTCCTGGCCTTTCTTCCTGTGCCAAGCCTCCTCAAACAAGAGACTCATGGGGGAAGTTGGCTCCTGAGAGGAAGCTTTTGCTGGCGGCGCTGTCCGTGATGCCCACTTCGAATAGGGTACTTTGCAACTGGCAGCTGACGCCTTGGATGGAGTATCTCAGAATAGAGGCCAAAGTGTTTTGAATATATCAGATTGGGGGGGTACTGGTTTTCAGCTAAGGAATATGTCGGGAACGACAAGAAATCTAAGGGGAAGCATCCCGATGACATAATTGATCAAGAATCAACAGGATCAGAGGTTTTGATAGAGTCAACTGGCTGCAAAAAACATTTAAATGGATCACATGTGCAAGCTAGAGGTAGTCGAAAGTGGTCTGGAAGGGCAGTTGCTAAGATTTCCGTTGAACAATGAGCAGAAGTTGAAAGACACAGGTGAATTTCAGGCTATTGCCAAAATTGCGCTGGCTCTGAAGAGCGTCAGGAAGAGAGGTTGCCCACAACAACTTGTGTAGGTTTCAGGAATATCCCGACGTATTTTTCAAACTCGAAGTCTTGAAATGTCACGTGGTCGCGAAGCAATCGTCGGATTAACGGTTACTTTTGTCAATACCGAGTTAGAACCATGTGCCATCACAAACAAAACACGTACACACAGTCCACTTCCGGCAATCGCGGATGCCCAGCCCCATTATTAATTCTACACTTAACAAAGCTGAAACAATTCTGAAAGGTTAGCCGAGTAGGCGCAGCTCGCCGAATGTCACGTAAGAGAAAAGCGTCTCCACCAATCGACCACTGGTTGCAATTATGGTAACCAGATGTAGAGTGGTATGCAAGTCTGGAATATCTTCACTGAGTCCACACACTGCATCTTTACTAACTTATTAGGGCCTGATCGGGTGCACATAAATTTCCATAAATAATCCTGAGGCCCGTAATTTGTCACGTCATTTGTCACGCCTCTTCTTGCCTCTACCTCTATCGTTCTCCTTGTACTATCGGTCTCCTACATAAACTATCTCTATCTTGGTCCCTTCCACATGTCTCTCGACACCGACGACACCCCTGCTGCTCGTAAAAATGCCGTCTGGAATGACGCTGAAGTCAAGGCTCTTTTCTCCGGCTTGGACGAGGCAAAGAAGGCGAAATACATGAGCGGCAATGGCTTCCGACCTCCAGGCTGGACCCTCGCTGTGAACGCTGTCGCTACTGCCAACCCTAGCGCAGATCCCAAGAAAGATGCAGGGAAGTGTCAAAACAAGCTTTCAAATGTGCGTACTTGGGGCTCTTCATCCGCAGGTATCGATAACCTCTGTGACACTGTAGCTGAAGACGAAGTATGAGCTGTACATGTTCGTCAAAGGGTTCTCAGGTAGTGGGTGGGATGATGAATTGAAGTACGCGACAAATACGGACGAGTATGTCGAGGATTTTATACGGGTGCGTGTCCGACGGTCTTTTGACCTTCATTATCTCATCTATGACTACAGGTTCGTGGCAGCAAATACGAGGCGTGCTTTACAACATCCTGCCCCTACTGGACCGAGCTTGACGAGCTCTTCTCCGGCGCAGTCAACAAGGCAACTGGAAGGAACGTTACGATGCTCGGCAAACGCAAACAAAAGAAAACCAAGGCGCTGACTGCTTCAACTGCTGCTTCTGGGACTCCCGCTGCTTCTACTCCCTCTTCCAGCGCCTTGCGCACCCCTTTGGATGACGTCGACACGAATCTCGGGTCAGTCGACAACCCTCCACCCAATTCTCCCCGTTCCCCACGCCCCTCCTCCTGGTCCTGCTGCTCCCCGCTTCCGCTCCCGGTCCTCCTACCGCTCCCGCTCCTGCGTCTCAACCACATGGCGAATTTGATGATGAATTGGCTACGGTACGACATTTCCGGCTACTTGCGTCTCTTTCCTGATGTCATACAGATCCCACGCAAAGCATCGAAGCGCCGTGAACGTGCCCCCAGTGAAGACGAAACCAGCGACTCTGAAAACAGCAAGGCCTCGGGCAAGCGCCCTTCCAAGCGCGGGCGCACAAGCTCTGGAAACGCCCGTCGCAACGCTGAGGCTGGCAGTCAAATCGCACGTTCTATCGACAATCTTTCGGCTGCGGTTGGACAACCAATCATTACATCCGAAGACCTTCGTCACGTTGATCAAGTTGTTGAGATTCTCAAGGACAAGACGCTTCTCCCTGACGACCCTCGCGGACGACTCTATCGTGCTGTTTCGAAACAGTTGTGTGGCGACGCTGCCCTTGCTCGTGTGTTTATTTTGGAAGAAGATCGCTCTCGTCGTATTAGTATCATTGAAGGCATCCTGGAGGATGCCGGGTTGTTGGATCTCTAGGTGCGGCTTAACGCACCTTGCATTGTTTGATCTCAATTTTTTTTCTGTAGCTTCGCTTTCACATCGTTTCGCTTCCCTTTATTGCATGTCACTGTACTTCGTATCACAATAGAAACCAAAGCATTGTTGTACATTCCGCAATCCATTTTGTAGCTCCATCCAAAATACAAACATATTTACTGCAATTCTGGCCGATCCACAATGTAATCCCTCCACATGGCGGACGAGATTCTATCACGACGTTCATCGGCTCGAGTCCTCTCTGCATTCGTGATTGCATACGCATTGTTCGGATCCACATCAGCCCCCCCAGCAAAGAATGCATCCCCATCTACGTCGTACTGTTCGTCATCTGGGAGATTGTTGATGGGTGCATGAACGGAAATAAAATTATGAAGCGCAGCGGCTGCACCGACGATGAGCGCCTGCTGCTCGTACCCGAACTCCGGGCAGGATTTGAGGACCTTGAAACGCCTCTTCAAAATACCAAAGACACATTCAATCACTTGTCGTAGTTGTGCATGCCGCAAATTGAAAAGCTCTTGACGTGTTCGTGGCCTTGAAACGTGCTAATTGAATCAGCCACACTGATACATCTCGGAACGACTCACTGCTGATCCCCCTCCTTCCATTCTTTAAGATGATAGCGTACACCACGGTAGGGAGTCATGAGCATATCACAGTTAGGGAAGCCCGCGTCGGCCAGAAAATAGCGTCCGTGAGGGAGGGAAAATCCGTTTCGTCGCGCATGATCAAACAACAGTCCGTCGGCAGCCGTACCCTCGAACCCAGGCATAACATACAGAAAGCGCTTCTTTTGATCGCAAGCCGCCAGAGTATTTTGGGAGACTTTGCCGTGCCGGTCGCGGTAGCGGGTTATATCTGCAAGCAGCGCCCAGAAATCGAAATGAACGCCGTCAGCAGAGCCACGGGCATACTTGAAATAAGGAAAGAAGCGATCATCGTCTCTGATTTCTTCGGGAGTTTCGTCAACGGGATCGGGGACATATTTGTCGTAGAAATCGGAGGTAAACGTTATGAGAAGCTCGTTGATGTAACTGGGACACTCTCAGACAGGAACAAAACATAAAGATTTGCACGGTGCTCACCGACTTATTGTGTCTCCAGAATGTTGAAATCTCTCCTGAAGTTCTCGCTGGCTGCTTCCATGGACCATAAAATAGACAAAGATAGCAAGCTTCTCTTCTCCCGTCATAAACCGACTGTTCTCCAGTTCCCCCATTGCCGCCAGTTCAGCCCAAAGAAGTGAGAACTCAAGAGCAGACATTCCTATCTGATCATGGCAACGGGTGGGGTTCCCAAGAAGAATTTCATCTAGCCAGAGCTGTCCAGTGAGAATAGAAGTGTTTAGCGGTCTCGGGATGCTGCTGTCAAGTAGATCTGACGCGAAGAAGGCGACAGCAATGAGAGCAGTATGGGTTGCAGTACGGCGCCGCTGCAGATGAGATAGTGTAGTTATACGCTTGCGTAGACGGGGGAGAACAACAGCGTTGACAGGCATGATGAAACCACTGCGAGAAGTCGAAAGACAGAACGCGAGGACGGGTCGAGAAGGCAGAACGCGGCTTGTCACATTCAGTCACACTTTGTCACCGGTGACTTTACAGGCAATACATTATTTATGGGAAATTTATGTGCACCCGATCAGGCCCTAAATACAAATTTGGCCCAAACCGATCAAATTTCCGGTTACTTTCGGTGATAACGAGTAGGTGGAAGGAGATGCAGTAAAGCACTGCTAACAACTCACTTAACCACCTCTGACCCTTTTCCGCTGCCAGAAAGGCAATATCAAGGCAATATAAAATTTTTGTTTCGTCGATTGGAGACATCACTGATCCCATCAATGATGGGACCTATTTGGTGGTGTTTAATCGATGTACATCAATGTAAAGCCTCCCAACATTTTACAAAGGTGTTCCATGCACCAGATTTCCTCATTGAACCCAAATCAAACTCTACAGTATGCTAGAAAACTTCATTGTAATTCCTATTTCTGATCAGTTTCAGCTCAGAATCACTTGAGTGCATACTTAGAATGAATTCCAAGGGTTTCCAGCAACATGCGAGTGAATGCGGTCACAAACCGAGCAGCTTGAGCCCGGAGATGCTTCCTAATAAGGTATAGTCGAAGTTTGAAATTCCCGTCTGTCAATCTACGGCTAAGTGCTTCCAGCCGTTATAGTAAGTAATACCTGCTTGCTCGTCATTACCACTATGACGGCTGGTATCGAGCCTACTCATAGGTAAATAGTGTGGTCGAAGTAGACGGATAGACTCGTCACCAGTCTGCTACGCGAGGCCGACAAATGTGGCGAGCACGTCGGGCGTACGCGTAGCAGACTGGTGACGAGTCCAATAGACGGATAGAGCGTGTTTGTTGTACTCAACATCATGTAGTCGATAACAATGATATATACTTCGTCGAACAACAAAATTCTTGCAAACTTGGTGTGATCTCAATGTATCGAGGGCGCGAGAGAAACGACCAACATTTCCAACAGTTCAAATGCTAATCTATAACAAAAACTACTACCGCTATTATTTCTGTTGCGCAGGGCGCGCAATAATTGTCTCTTCAGTGTATTTTGGCTTGATCTTGACACCAGGTGCCGGTGACGGGTGCGGACATGTACAATGTACCTGTCCTCCCCTCCCTGCACACCGGAGCCGCCTTTCACACAAATTTGCTATTGACGCAAAGGGCGCACCGGCGTGGAGCGTGCTTTGCTGGTCCCGCTCGTGCCGGCTGTGCGTTCGGCAATAAGGTTTGGAACATCGGTCCTCCTGGTTGGATGGGTGGGGTGGATAAAATTACCGGAGGAAGGGGAAGGCTAAATAGGCATGAAATCCTTCGAAATTCTCCCTTTTTCCTCCTTCCTTCTTTCCTTTTTCGGCGATTTTTTTCTTCTCCTTCTGGCCGCCCACAAACATGATTACCGAGCCTTCGCGTTGCCTTTGCAACGACTTGGTGAGTATTTATTACAGTGGCGGCAAAATCTGATGTCACCCCCAAAAAAGGAAATTCTCATGAATTCAACCCGTTTTCTTCTCTTTTCTGTGGTCGGACCTTTCAGAGTGCATTCAACATACATTTGAAACATATGCACCTTTTTCCATCTTAGGATACCTCGAAAATTGACACATTTTGGGCAAGACTTATCAATCATCTTTGGCCCAGTTCTCAATGAATGGACCTATCTTTCTCAATCGTGCTTCCACAGGCAGTGTATTTGCCGTGCGAATGGATCTGTGGCGGACTTCCTTGACACGGGATGGTCCATCCCAGGCACGGTCGGTGCGTCTCATGATGAACTGCACGAGGGGGCGGAAAAGGGTTTCTTCTAATCCATATGAAGTAAACGCTGTCAGCTTGGGAAGAAGTGTGATGTCTTCAGATTGAAATAGCTCCTTCGTTCCGTTGCCGGTACACCCGGTGATGTTCAGAGATGTCAGGCGTGTGCCGTGGTTAACCAACAAGCTCATCAAGTACCCATTGGTCAACTCTAAAATTCTTGATAGCTCCAATGAATTGAGCTGGATATCAAAACCGCGAAATGCGCTGAGCAGGGTGTAATGGAAGAGCGAACTATAGGCCTCGTTGGGGGTGTAACAAAAGGCAGCTGTGAGAGACAGATCTTTGAGGGCTGGGAGTTTGACTTGAAGGAAAAATTGAGTTAAGGCCATGTATGTGGGAAATGTCAATCGAAGCTCGCTGAGGCATCTGAAATTTATGATGCTATATGCTTTCCGGGAAAGGTCCGATGACGACTGCAGACCTGGACACGGGGTCAGACCTGTAATGGATTTGAATCATCATGAGCCTCACCTTTTGCAAAGAGCTTTAACGTAAAGCTCTGAAGAGTTCCAGAAAGCAAAGGAAGGACATCTTCAAAGAATTGGTTTTGCTGCACCCGCATGTCCAGACTCAACGACTGCAATTGACCAAGGTTGACGCCGAGGGAAAGGGGATGAAAGAGTGCCTGGGCACTAAACCCAAACCTCGTAAGACCCGGGGCCAGCTGTGCAATTGGCGTGAAATCGTCGGCACTGCCCTCGAGGAAGAGGGTGAACTTTTGGCCAACGAAATGAATGCTGAGATCTTTGAGGACGGGAAACATGTGGTGTGGAAGACGCATGAAAATTTCTGTGCCTTCTTCGTCTAGGTCAACATGCAAGAACCGGAGTCGCGGAGCATTTTCGACCACAATATTCTGTAGAACGCCTTGAGGCAAGCGTTCGCAGGCATGCAACTCTATATCCAAAAGACGATATGGTGATATCAGATTAAGGCAATGCTCCAGCTTGTCTCTGTATGGTACTGGCAAATGAAGATAGCGGCCGCTGTAGCCAAATCCAAATGAAAGACGGTGCCAAAGTGTCTGGATCGCGATATATCGCCATCGGCGACACACCTGACTAAGAAGCGCCGGTATAGCCACGCGGGGTGCGCGAGGCTCTCTGAAGCACGGGAGAAGAAGCGGACTCCCGCCAGCAGCGAACTCAAAAATCAGGGAAAGAAGTTCAGTAGGAATTGACTTGAAGGTGGAGGCGTCGCCAAATAGGCCACGGGCGTATTCGGTATTGCCCTTGGGCAATTCTTTGAATTTAACCTGCGAGGAACACGCAGACTACTAGTGTCAACAGTCTGATGAATAAATGAGGACAAGTCTTACTGGTTTGCGCTTGCGCCTCATTGGGGGGAAGTTGTGGGCTTACTCGGCAACGTCGGCAGGGCGCCGTTTGAGTTTACGGTGCTTTAAGGTGCGTCGGCCACTCGGTAACCGGATAACCAGAGCACTGTGACATCGTGTTATTTACCACAGGCACACGCAGTGGATTTTTGAGATTTGTGACTGGTGTGACCTTACGCGTCTGCCTCTACGCGCTTTTCTGCCTGCTTTTTCGTCTCGTTGATACAATTGCGGCGAATTTAAATGCATTACCAAAAAAGGAATTTGCCATCGATCTGCATGCCTTTTGCCCCCAATGTGCCCGGAGAAGAAATTTTGATACTAAATATCATTGTGCGGGATGAAAGGTGGCCAGTGGCGTACTTGAAGCATGTTGTTTGCTCCAGATTTGAGCCAGAAATGGCTTGGTGAGTGTAATCAAAATCAGCCAATTGCGAAGAAAAATACCTCTTCACCGAGCAATTGGGAGATACCTAGAGCTGACCCTTCAATGTCAAAAACCTACGACAGGCTCATGATATGGGCAGTTATGCCCTCTGAAGAGAGGGATTGATGGTAATTTCCTTTTTTTTGGTAATGCATGCCATTTTAGGCCGAATGGTGCTGTATGTTCTCAGCCCAAAGATAGAAATGTTCACTGGAATGCTACGTACCCGATCGCAAGCTTGAGGGAAATAGAATCCTGATTCCATCGTACGAGTCTTTGGGAATTTACAGATTGCCTTTTTTGGAAGAAAGCTCTTGTTCCCAGTCTGTTGCCTTTTGGAACAGATCACACAACTTAAATTTCACCTGAAAGACAAACAGTCCACGATTACGGCCCTTCGAAATCGCCTCTGCGCCTCTCAGAAACAGACGACCCGTGCTCAAGCTTCGGTCAAACAGCTGCGGCAGGAACTTCAGCAAATGCAGGTTTGGGATCCTCGGAAGAACGGCCAGTATACTGCGGAGGCTCGCAAACTTGCTCGGAGTTTGACGAAGGCTGGACATAAAAAAGACGGTTATATGCGAGGACTTGGGCCATGAAGCAATCGACAGCTCAGATCTGGCAACAGGACAGATACTTTCCACCATGGCTTCAATAACAGACGACGATCTACCAAGTGAAATTTGAACTCACGCCGCGAACTTGTGACGATCACCTGTCACGTCACGCTGGGGTTGACCTATCCCACAATGAGAAAGTACCCATAAGCTCCTGTGTTCTAGTGGTTGGTGTTCTCAAGTTTCATGTTTTTCTCAACGTCATGAGTTCGAGTCTCAACCTGCGCAATCTTTTTTTACCCTTGTATTTCTGAGAACTTAGACCTATAGCATTATTGCACCATGCAGTGGGCCTCCGCGGCGAGCGGAAAGCCCCGCGCTGGCGCAGCGGTCGGGGTCTGGGGTGGAAAACCCCAGCCGTCCGGGCCGGCGCCCGCAACCCAAACCCAATGATCAAATAACACAAACAAAAAATTATCATTCACAAATGATACAAAGGAGGTAAGAAAACCGGAATTTTGGAGCTGCTCCAGCGAAACTCACAGGAAAATTGCCGTTTTCACCGAGCGGCAGGTCCACGAAGTGGGGCGCCGCAAATCTCGTTGAAAAACGGCAAATTGACTGTGCGTTGAGTCGGAGCAGCGGAAAAATGGAGGCAAAAAAAGGCAGCGAGCAAGGAAACAAGCTCCCCTAGCTCACCCCTTCCCCGAACACATCACGTGATCATATGATGGCTGAGGGTTCAATTCCGGGAGGTGGTCTGCGCTTTTTTGAAGTGCTTTTTCGACTTCATGCCCAGCATCGCCCAGTATTACGCGCGGTGAGACAGAATTATGTACCAAATTGACCTTGAAGCATTTTGTTCAAGCCCCCGACATCACCAATTAAGGGTGTCTCCAGTGAATTGTAGTGTTTATTGTTTTCTGCCTCCTAAAATTTCACTATATTTATGGACTAGCCCAAAGCAGGGGTTTCACATTCCATATATTTATAACTAGAAGTAACTAGATATAAGGGCTATCAACTTTCAAGGACTATAAGAGACACAATTTATTTCCTTGGCATACAATTGAAACCCTCCCTACCTCCTCAAGTGGGGTGGAAATAGAGTGGAAAGCAAAAAGGCACAAGAAAGACTTGTTAATGGGCAACTGAAAATGACATTCAGAAAAAGCAAGATGGTTGGAAAAAAGAAAATTCCATATAAGGAAATTTTGCTACGCCGAAGCAAAATCGAACGCGTGACCTTGCACTACGCCTTCTCGTCAAAATCGATGAGTGATAACCACTAGGCTAAAGCTTCCACAATGGCTTTGAAAGTAAAAATATATCTAGTGGGTACACCGCACTTCCCAATTTCCGTCATATTTACGCATTTACACTGTTAAATTCGTCGATTTGGTGCTCTCAAACCATCTTTCACATCCTTCCTACTCTCCACCGAGGTGCTTATGCATTTTTCTGCCCCCAATGAGTGGCCGGCGCAACACGTTCCCAAAAAGGAAATTCACGTGATGTGTTCGGGGAGGGGGTGAGCTGGGGCAGCTAAGGAAACAACTTTGGCGGAGCATGTCACGTTGTGTCACATATGCGTGACAGTTCGCGGCGTGGGTTTGGTCTTCCCTAGCAAGTGTTGCGAATATCCCAAAGGATGAAGTCGCGAAGTTGTAAGTTGATTTCCGTCAACTATTTCGCGTCTGTTTAGCTGATAGTGGGTGACTTCCCGTAAAGTAAATTTACTCCACCAAAATATTTCGAGACAGCTGTCGGGACCCCATCACTCTTCGCACCCAAATCGAGCGAAGATTTAGTCGGCATCAGTCGAATAACAATAAAGTTTGGATGGGGGGTCGGCACCCCTCCACTAGATTTAAAGACCCAAAAATAAATCTCCAGACACTTGTTGACACCCCATCAGGTCCTGCAAACTCTCTGCTACAAACAGGGAAGGCGCGCGCCTGGTAGATTTGTTTTGCGATGAAAATATCGCCAGTTTGATTGCATCACTGGCACTCTCAAACAACCTCAGAAATTGTGCCAGCATAAATTTATCTTACGGGAAGTCACCCAGTCTCTCAGGCCTCAGGTCAAAAGAAGCACGCACCGAACTCTCGGTTCTTGCTCGGTTCAAGCTCTCGAGCGCAAACTCGGCGCGATTGAACTTCAACAACAGAATCTTTGCACTCATGTTTTCGGCGGCTGCTGAGTCAAGTTCAGGTGGCGCCATCAAGCTCCTACAGCTGATGGGAGACCGCGCGCATTCTTTGCGTATGTTCTGTTGTTCATGGAGAGATTCAACCCGGCCCAAAGAGGGACACTGTCGGCGATCCTGAGGTCGTTGGGAATTGGTATCCGCATGCGTGATGCACGAGTGATAACATACTCAATGATCAGAAGTTGTCGAATTTGGGTGTACGTGTTGTAGGATTGATCCGTGAGCTTCCACTCCGTTCCGATTTCTTTTCGTTGTTTCATCATCCTTTGCACCCGTACCGTCGCATCGCCATCACCATCCCCTTCACTACCTTATATACTGCTCGTTACCTTTGCTGCCCGCTAGTCACTTGTTCCCCACGTCGACTAGCTCTCTAATATACTCTAGCTGACTGTAAGGGCAACAGCTGCCAGGGCCTGAGGCCCGAGGTACTCAAGAGTCCAACAAGCACTGGGCAGAGGGAGAATCCTTAGAGAACAGAGTAAGGAGTCTCCATGCCCAGGCGTCACAGTAAAAGGGCGCGTGACGCGTGACTTCTCACGGGGCGTGGGAACTATGTAGTAGCACAGCATCTATGATGTGATATCAATGATCAGATGATCCAACAGTAGCAGGGAGCCAGGGATATGCCCAGAAGGGGGAGGATCACAATACTGGTCCAGAGATCGTAGACCAACGAAGGCCCGGAGATACCCTGTGGTCCGGGGAGCGTGGGAAACCGGAACCGGAGTCCGGGGGGCCAAAGCTCGGGGTCCGGAGGGTCGAAGGACCAGAGGAATAGAGCCCAGGGAACCTGGGAAGGGCGCTAGAGCCAGGGCGAGACAGCGGGAGCATCGAGGCTTGGGTGACAGAACCGCTGGGGCTTGGCCCAGGTCCGGGGGAGCGTGGGAAGCCGGGCCGGGGGCCGGGGGACCGGAGTCGGAAGGCCGGAGGTCCGGACGACCAGAGCTCGGGGTACCAGAGCTCTCGGAGGGGCTAGAAGTTAGCTGTAGGAGCGCAGGGTCGACAGGAGTCTGTCGAGGGGGGAAACAGGGGCATACTGTACGTAAGGACAGCATGTGGCATGGGCCTCTACGGCAATAGGCCATGCACAGGGAACGGGGGTCGGAAGGAGGAAGATGTTCAATGGTCAAAGAGCGCATGACGGAGACCCGTGGGCAAGGGAGGCATGACCTTTTTTTCCCCGCCCACCCTCCCTTTTGTGTCACTTCGCGCCGGGTCGTCGCAAAGCGTGAAGCGGGGCTGTGTCTTTTTTTGCCTTCGAGTTTGCTCTGTGCTCTCTGCTTTGGATGTGTCGGGTCGCCACATTCTGAAGTGGGGCTGATGTCAGGGGAACCCCCCGCTTCCCCGACCCGCTCCGCTATTCCTTGCATCACTCCGGCCTTCTTGGGAACGCTACTCCCTCCAGACTTCCGGTCGGCGCTTTGCCTTGTACACTGCTTCCCAGATGCCCAAGTCTTCAGCATGACCCTCAAGGAGTAGGCAGACATGTCCTGCCCTGCCACTCCTTGAGATTGTACAGGTCAGTGCCTAGGCTTGTACATCCTCTCAGCTGTCCAATCCTGCAGCAGTCCACTGACCCGCAAAGTGTGGCCAGTAGTCGCTACGCTCCTACTGTATGTCGCTTCCTCAGCTCTACCCCTTCCCGCCCACCTTCACAGTGTGGCGCCTCGACACACACATCCGGTGGGGCCCAGCGGCCCCAGCGGAAAAAAAATTGAATGTGGTCACAGGGTACACTGGGAGATTGTATGAGGGCTGGAGGTATCCACCATGTCGTTTAGGGTGGCGGAGCATACTGCACTGCGTGTACCAGACAGCAGCACCTAGTGGTGCAACGACAGGGGGATAGAACCAAACCAACCGCCTTTCTGCTGCTAGCCAAGGTGTTACAAGCCAATCAACGGGATCGGCCATCACATGGTCAACTCAAGGCCCCAGTTCCCACCGGGGCTCGTAGAGAACGTAGCCGGACGGATATAGGCCCATGGAAACACAACGTAGGGGGTGGCAGCAGGATGGCAAGGAAGGGTTGGTGGTTCAGGAGAGCGCGAGGAATTGACGCCGTGCCCAATGCCTAATAGGGCGGAGGCCAGAAGACGCTCCTAATGTTGCGGCATCGTGCACGAGGCTGCCTTGATACACATGGCTGCGCTGGGTATTCCAAGACACCGCAGGTCGAGGACACAAAAGCTAGCTCGACCATCACACATGCACCGTGACTAGAGGTGTGCGGAGGCATAACGTAGGGTAGCAGCGCGAACAACATGGCAGGGCAAGGTACCTCGTCGACATGACATCCAGCCAAATATACCAAGACGCCGCAAGCCGGCTTTTAAGGGCCGGCCATCACGCATGCACCATGACTAGGGGTGTGCGGAGGCGTAACATAGGATAGTGGCGTGAGTGGCAGGCCGAGTCAACGGAAGGAGGGGGGAGGACAAATGCGGTGGACGTAAGAGACCCATTGGTAACCCAACGCAGAGCGTAGTGGAAGAAGGACTAGAAGCGGCTGGTGGAGGGGGGGAGGAACGAGCCCCCCTTCACCGGATTTGAGACACCACTCGTAGCGTCTCATGCGCAAGTCTTCGTAGGTGAAGGGGACGAGGGACGAGCCCCCCTTCACCAGATTGGAAGACGAAGACAGCCATTGTGAGTAGGGTGAAGGGCGGCTTGGAAGACAAGCCCCCCTTCACCAGGGAGGTTCTACTAACAAGAGGGCGGAACACTATGCACTAGGTGGACATGGTGAAGGCAGGGGAGAGGGAGCGAGCCCCCCTTCACCAGGCAGAGTCCACCCAAAGTGCAGCGGTGCGCATGAGCAATGAGCCCCACGGCAAGCATCACAGGGGAGAGGTCAGAATCAACATTCCCCCCTTGAAATCAAGTGACGCGGCGCAAGGAGCCCCCCTTCATGATTGCGACCACGCAATACGAGACGACAGTATCGAGAGGAATCATGAATCCCCGCCGCCAACGCCACCGCTGCCGCGGGGACGCTACATTGGACAAACACACAGACACCAGGACACAGAGTCAAGGGGAGGGATGGGATGGAGAGCGGAAGGGAAGGGTGCGAGTCAGACACCAGGCTGCAGAGAACGCAGCGGATGGCCCCCAGCAAGCCCAGACATAAGCTTCCCGCTCTTGCACAAACGCAGGAGTACCCAGAGAAAGCAGATGAAGAGGTGTAGTTGACTACAGCCTGCACGATAGGAGAGTCCTTCGAATGAAGGGGGTGGCAACTGTAGCGGCTCGACGAGCTGCCAGCAACAAGTTGCCCCGCCACCCAATCTCCATGCAGACTGCAGGCGCTCAGAGGTCCCTAGGCACCGGCGGACACCCCTAAGGACGGGGAGGCCGGGGAGATATGGACTTGAGCAACCTCGCAACTCTCAACAATGCTCCCTCCAAGCCACACCCACGAAGGCAAGAGGAAAGGAAGCTCACCGGTCAAGAGGGGGAGTGAGACTCGAAGACAGATGACACAGCCAGCCAGACGACACAGGAACAGACCCAAGGTCACAGGGGGAGCAAAGGGGGAGAAGGGAAGGAGTATGTAGTCGAAGTGCCAGTGTGAGCCAGTGACAAACGCATACAATGTGCATATTCGTGAGAGGGTAAAGGATGCGTGTCCTGTGCTGCTTGTTCGGGAGTGGCCCTTTTCTCACCAAATGGTGATGGGGCTGTGTTGGAGCGTATGATGGGTGTCGTAAATCAGAGCTTGCCGTGATAAAAGAGGTTGAATGCAAAAGTAGTGTACATGGCAGAACTGTTTCAGGTCAGTTCTGCCGGTCTGCCAGACTTCCCAAACTTCCGCCGCATCAGTGACATCCGAATCGGGTAATTTCATGGGGGCGGTGTTTTTGGCATAATTCAGCACACGCCAACTCATTTTATGAACTTTTGGTTAATCCTCGTCCCGTTTTCCCTCTCCAGTGCTCGTAAAACATAAATGTCAGGTTTTCTTGCATCTTGAGCCGTTATATCGATTTTGAGAGTCATACGCCGCCTGTAGCGGACTAGACGAATGAAAAGGATTTTTTGTGACATTTTTGTGACCCCGCTAAACGGCTGCCAAAACCGACCAACCTCGCCGGAAGGTTCATCCTCCCGACCCTTCGACGCCTAGCAGAAAATACGTGGAAATTGGAACAAGGTGGGCCTCTTCATCAATTGCGAGGACACATCACGGTTGAGGATAAGTAGTAATTACGTATAAAAAGGAGCCAAAAAAAAAGCGAATAGAAAGAGCCGAACTCGCAACTTCAGCACGCCCTCCCCACCATATGTTCAGACCTCTAGACTAACCAGCAATTCACTCCAACTTCCTATGTACGCATCGCATCACACCCCCAACACCTCAGATCAATAATAAGTCAAGGGAACACCGCCCCCATCAAATTACCGGATTTGGATGTCACTGATGCGGCGGAATTCATCGAGTGGTCTGCCAGGCAAAACGGCAATTGCCGGATTTCGGCAGAATTGGCAGAACCTAATAAGGAAATTATCACCGGAGCGCAAGTACAGCCAATTTTGGTGCAAAATAACACTAAGACTGGGGGTGTGACGACTGAGCCCGTGGAACCGATTCGACAACTCGACAAACGGAAATGTTTGGATGGCCAGGCGGGAAATTTCTAATAAGTTAGTAAAGATGCAGTGTGTGGACTCAGTGAAGATATTCCAGACTGCATACCACTCTACATCTGGTACCATATTGCAACCAGTGGTCGATTTGGTGGAGACGCTTTCTCTTACGTGACATTCGGCGAGCTGCCGCCTACTCGGCTAACCTTTCAGAATTGTTTCAGCTTTTGTTAAGTGTAGGAATTAATAATGGGGCTGGGCATCCGCGATTGCCGAAGTGGACTGTGTGTACGTGTTTGTTTTGTGATGGCACATGGTTCTACTCGGTATTGACAAAAGTAACCGTTAATCCGACGATTGCTTCGCGACCACGTGACATTTCAAGACTTCGAGTTTGAAAAATACGTCGGGATATTCCTGAAACCTACACAAGTTGTTGTGGGCAACCTCTCTTCCTGACGCTCTTCAGAGCCAGCGCAATTTTGGCAATAGCCTGAAATTCACCTGTGTCTTTCAACTTCTGCTCATTGTTCAACGGAAATCTTAGCAACTGCCCTTCCAGACCACTTTCGACTACCTCTAGCTTGCACATGTGATCCATTTAAATGTTTTTGCAGCCAGTTGACTCTATCAAAACCTCTGATCCTGTTGATTCTTGATCAATTATGTCATCGGGATGCTTCCCCTTAGATTTCTTGTCGTTCCCGACATATTCCTTAGCTGAAAACCAGTACCCCCCCAATCTGATATATTCAAAACACTTTGGCCTCTATTCTGAGATACTCCATCCAAGGCGTCAGCTGCCAGTTGCAAAGTACCCTATTCGAAGTGGGCATCACGGACAGCGCCGCCAGCAAAAGCTTCCTCTCAGGAGCCAACTTCCCCCATGAGTCTCTTGTTTGAGGAGGCTTGGCACAGGAAGAAAGGCCAGGAGAGGTCGGATGTGGTGGGGGACCTGACTTCATGTTACGCCGCAATTTTACCTGGAACCTGGACGAATACCCAAGAGTGGTGTTTATTTATTGAAGGGGAAATATGATGGTGAGGTGGGAATTTAAGAAGTTTCTGACCTCTGAACAATGCCTCTGCCTGCCAGAAAGCTCAAAGACCTGTGCCGTTCGTCTTTTCTGTGTGAAAAAATATGATTTGTATGCCGGAGTTCCGGCTTACAAAAGGGCGAGCTCGTGCAAAATAATAATCCACATAAGCAGCACCGTCTTTCAAAATTCAAGCTTGATGACCTGCTTCCAGCCAGTTTAAATATGTCCACAACACCGTTCAAATTGTGGCAGCGTCAATCAGGAGCCAGAAAATTCAGTCATCGCCGGGAGGAAAAACTGGCATTAGCGAGTTTGCGATGCAGCCATTGGATGGCTAATGGCTACACAAAAGTCGAGATTCCGGCGCATCGACAAAGGCTAACCCAGGTCTCAGCATCCAAACTTCATTCCAGGCGGCTCTTCCGTGACTCGACATCAATGTTTGGGCCATCAAAGTTTCCTAATCGGGAAATTGTTAGACATCGGAATAACGACAATTTTTAACGGGCAAGAAAACTGGGTATCGATCACGAGCAATCAGCCCTTGGCTCTCAATTCTTCACATTAGAGTGAATCACTCGTGATAGGGTGATTACGTATTTTTATGGCGCAAGTCGGAAAAAGGAAGGGTGAAGGTGATGTGGTCTTTTGCTAATAGTAAGACATCCCCATCCACCCTCGACGAACGTCACATGATGGAACATAACACCTTCCAAATTGGGAGTCGACGATTACTGGGGGGGAATGTATTATACTCGCGCGGTCCACACTGTACGACGACAAAAGACATTGGGGCAAATCCCCCCGACCACTGGATCTTGGATATTTAGTTATGTGTGAAAAAAATCTGAGCTTTACGGTAGCCTCTGGGGAAGTGAATCACTGATTTCGTGCCCAAAAGCTAAGGCCATATTTGCCGACAATGTCTGATCGAGGCCCTGAATAGCACCAATATTGAGGAAGCAAGAGATGCACAGACCCGATACGAGTACTTAGACAACATAGCAGCTCCCAGTGCAATCAGGAGCAGCATAGGCCGGTCAAATTCTGTAAAGCTCTGTCTCCCCTCTCCTCCGCCACGTCGAGCCCCGCTCCGGACGTGCCTTCCAACATCACTTCGGTCCAAACTTGCACGAACTGTCAATCTTTGAACACCAATCAACGTTGGAGAAGCAGCGTTTTGGAATCAGGACGCCTCCGGTGCCGTGCTTGCTGGGAGTACGAGCGGAACATAGGCAAATTCCGCCCGCTTGCCCTGGAAACCCTCCGCCGGCTCATCGCTGCGCGACAAAAAAGGCAGAATCTAAAGCTAAACCCGTCTATTGCTTCAATTGTCAGGAGGCCACTACCAGCCATCACCGATCAGACTGGGCAAGAAGACACAGAAGAATAGGACCACGGCATATGCGCCAATATGTCGGATCCTCATGCGCACGGATTTGGGCCCGATAAAAAAGCTACTGGTTAATAGGGGCGCTCAATTCTTAGCTCGTTGGCTCGTCTCGTCCCAGAAATCTATTTAATTGCATGATGAGCTGATGAGCTGCTGATCCCACTCCGCATTTCTCTCCCCTCACCAAATTCGACATTTTACGGGCGAGACGAGCTGACGAGCTAAGAATTGAGCGCCCCTAATAACACGTGTGCAGAGCTCAATTGCCTTCTCCCTCAAGAGCTTCGGCTCCACTGAATCGGCGCCGAGAGAAAGCAAACATCGAAGCTTGAGAAGCCGCTAGATGGAGCTCCAACGAAAGACGACTATTTTTAACATGTTTTCCCCAGTTTCCGTGGATTCGAAGCAGCATCGCCTCCCGACTTGCGTCTACCACTGGGAGGCGCCGACCCAGAAAACATACGTAAGATTGCGCGCTGCCAGGTCGATGATAGTAGGAAAGCAAGAAAGAGTTTTTCTACTCCAGCGTGAGAGTAACAGCCGTGCATAAGCTGCCCTCATGAGCCACCCCTGTGGAAGTGAGTTCTGGATGGGAGGTGATCCAGGAAAAGGGTCGGTGGCCCGGAGATGGTGAAGCAAAGTGAGGGTGAGGTATGTCGAATATCGCCTGTACCGCTAGAGCAGAAAATACGAGGAATATTGAAGTAAAATGAGGGTGATTTGGAGGAGATGTGCTCGGCCTCGGAAACTCGATAACTCGGTATCTCGGTGGCTAGAAGCCCACTGGGGACGTCCCACGAAGGAACAGTGGATTCACTCTCTGGAACCCTAGCGCTCGTGCGCTACACTGGCCGCGATGGTGGTGGTACGAAGGTAAGATTGCACAATCATCTCCTATCTACGACAGCTCTAGCTACTGATCGTAAGCAGGAAATAATTAGCAGCGGGTGTGAACGGTGTAAAGTAGAGAATGTGACGTGCGGGGTAGTTTCCCCTTCCACACCCCCTCCTCCTTTCGCATATCTTCTCGCTTCCGGTGAGGGAATATCCTTGTTCCGAGATCGTACCGGGCGTCAACGAATAATCTGACTGCCCGCAGACGACGATGCGAAGAGAACATCCCGGATAAATAGTCCGATTTGCACAAAATTCAGGTAAGAGGATAAACGCTGGGCAGCCCACACACCTTCTTGGCGTAGAATCGCCTCAGTTTTGAAAAGCTCCAAAGTTGCTGACGCCGATCGTATGAGTTGGAGTGCCCCTGGGTTGTGTGGGAACATGTGCTTCCCAAGGGACAATGAAACGAGGGCGGCCTCGGAGAGATGGATATAAACCAGGTGAAGAACTGTTGGTCGTTGATATACCGACAATTCAGGTGTTTTAAGCTTTGAAGAACAGCCGAAGTGGCTATGATTGGGGAGGGCAAGGGCTGAATGGAATGCGCATGCAGTTGAAGGTCTTCCAAGGATCCTGATTGCGAAAGCACTTTCACCAGGTTCATGATATCCAACATGACTACCGAGTCGAAGCAGAGCCGGACCAATGTCACCGGCCACGGGGAAAAGATGGGGAAGTGCATTGGTCCCAGTCTCTGCAAACTTTGTTCCTCTAGCTCCAACTTCTCTCCAGCGAATGCAGAGCAGATGGAAACCAGCGAGAGTTGTTGTCATGGACGAAAAGTCAATGATAGGCAGAACTCAGTTTGGGAAGTTTGATCGACGTCTTCGCCAGATATATCCAGCAATGTCACACGAGACACTTGGAGCAATGGCCACAATTTGTGATGCGAGTCGTTTCGGCGGCTTCTTGGGAGAGAGGGAAGAGGGTGACCTGTGCTCTTGAGGCACAGAGGTCGGGAGTTGTGGGACGAGCGCGCTGGGAGCGCTCGCCATCGTTGTATCCCAGCGACGAGGGACCGTGTTAGATCGGAGCCCCTGCAACACCGGGGCCGTGGAGTAGTTAGACGCGTACTCAGGCAAGCAGGGGGTCCAACCATTTGCTGTGGTTCGCAGTAAGTGGAATCTCAGTCTTCACTCATCGTAGTTGATAGCAAAGTAAGATTGATTTATGTAATAGTTGACAAGCGGAATATAAGGTAACAAGCGTGTAAGTACATAAATATAATATAGGCCTATCACACAATTGGAGATTTTCTACAGCTCACTCCAGTTCGTGATAGTGCCCTCTTCTCTACCAAGGAAAGCCCAGGACCACGGGGACAACTTGCAACAGAAGGTCGCAAGGCCTATGAGAGTTTCGACCAATCTCTGACTTTGACTGAAATCTTTCGCCAGCAAGGAGATACACCAGAGCAAATTGCATTCAGAGATGCACTCATGCGGCTGCGAACTTATGAAACAACTGCAGCAGATCATACAATGTACTCCACTCGCTTTCGGCACAATCTGTCTTCTGCAGTATTGCATTTACTTCCAATTGTAAAAAAATCTGGTATCTGCCAGGCGGCGATCCAAAAAAAGATTTACCAGCTGTAGTATTTGTACAGTGTCCTGAATACACAGGTATGCACTCTATATGAATCACGGCTGTTAGGTATTCTAATCCTGTAATTTAGGACCACCAACTCAGGGTTGGGAAGGTGTACAACCAGATTGGATTCCGATTGTTCCTAGGACAGCAGAATGGGAAGCTAACGGAGTACCATTATCACGATCACAATTTCCCCTAACATTGGCATGGGCTATCACGATACACAAAAGGCAAGGTCTGACTCTCACCCAAGCAGTTTTTGCTCCTGGGTTGTCATTTGCAAATTGCACTTTCAAGAGTGAAAACATTGAATGGAATAGCATTTCGTTCACCTTTCCTGTTGCAAAGATTGCAGAAGCCAAATGAAACCGCAGTGCGTCAGATGCTCAGAGTTGATTTGGAGCGGAGAGAGGCTTTGGGTGTCAAACTCAATACTTATGGAATCAATATCGGTTTTTTTTGGTAGGTCTTCCATTTTTAACTATTCAAATTGAAAAGATAAGAAAAGACAAGAAAAAAAAAAAAGGACCCGCCCGACAAAAAACGAAGAGAATACAGAAAATACAGAAAACAGCAAAAAGGAAAAAGGGAGCGAAAAAGGGGAAGACTATTATATGCGCAACCTCTGTCAGGAAACACTTTTCCCAAAATGACACTTCTCGATTGCGTTTGATGGCTCTAATAGTGTAAGGCCAGACCCGAATGAGACATTTTCGGTGAAAATGCAAAAATGCGTGAGAGAACACATTTGAGCACTGAAGTGTCCCTGAAATGTGCCGGTATCGTCAAAAACATGACCGAACTCTGACAGTTTTTGATGGGAATTACCCGTTTTGGGGCTTATGTAACGCTTAGTAACGCTTACGTAGTGGGGGGGGGGGGGGGGGGGGGGGCGGGGGGGGGCGGGGGGGGGGGGGTCTACAGCAGATGGTCAAGCGCGTGGAGAGTGGCAAAAGAGAGCGGGACTAACGTCGAAGTCGTTCCAGACGTCGTTTGCGGACATGAGACTCGAGCTTACCGCTACAAAGGCGAAGCGGGAGGAGGAAAGGCGGGGGTCGACCAAGCCTTAAGTCAGTTTTCCGACCTCGTGTCCAAGATTTTAAGGATGGGTGCCCCTTGGGTCTCGTTGCCCAGAGGCAACGGTTCGACGCCCGAAGGCGAAGCGGTCTCACCACCCGAAGGTGATGGAGTCTCGCTACCCGAAGGCAGCGGTGTACAGTATCTACGCGAGAGGAAGGTCCACCCGAGATGGCCCGACTGAACAAGAGGTCGGGAGAGACGGGGCGTGACTTTGTCGAGGAGACACGAATCTCCGGTCGGTGAGTCTCAGAGCGGAGACTCACGGAGTTGGCAGCGCTAACAGGTCTCAGTACAGACATTCCAGGTCCAGGAACGAGGAGGAGTCGGGGGTAAGCGTGGTCAAGTGCGTCGACAGTCTACTAGGAGCTTGTTTAGCTCAAAAGATGTGACGGAAGCGAAGGCGAGTCGAATTCCGGCACACAGGGACCAAGCAAAGAAATGGGGTAAGTCCTAGATTGACCAAAGGAAAGCAATCTACGACAACAGCTAACTACTTATACTAGAAAATGGAGGCTGTGTATCAGAGTCTTGGCAACGACTCGGGGAAATATCACCGTGAGCAGATGCGAACGTCGATCCGTCACAGTGTGGTGGGCATAGAGATGGGATGCGGAGACGGTTCTGCGCCAGCAAAAACATCTGGCCGTCCTCTCTTGATGATGCGGTCAGTGGTGGGTGACTGGGTGATGAGGTCTGAGGTGGGTGGTGTTGGTGTTGACGGCTCTGCTGGGGCAGAGGTGTCCGGCGGGGAGTCAGACCGGGGTCGACGCAGGCCCGCATTTTTTGTGGTGATGGTTGAGAACAAACGTGACATGACGTGACATTAGGGAGTTTGTGCGAGCGACCCAGGTCGCTTTTCAACCGCTCGGATCTCCTCAACAACAGATACCAGGTATGAGCTCCAAGCGACCTAGGAGAGTATCGCCCTGGGGCATTCCTAGGTCGCTGGGACCTCACACCTGAGGCTGCTCGTTGTGGAGATCTGAGCGGTCGCAAAGCGACCCGGGTCGCTTTGCACAAACCCGCTATTGTCAGCTCTGCCTCCGCTCTACTTTTCCATTGCGTCGCTGGTGTTCGCCCTGCTCTGTTGTCGCATATGCAATTAACTCGACTGGTCTCCTCTGCCTACATCCCTGGTCTACCTCCTTTGTCCCTTGCTCCTTTCCCCCTCATCTTGTCCCTGCTCACAGTCTGAATCCCCACTGCACTTTGGAATGGCGCCATCAATGGCTCAATTCTCCTTCGCCTGACTTCTCTTGTCTAGTTCTGCTTATCCGTCGTCCACGCTTCGCCTTCGAGTATTGTGACTTCGAAATAAATTTATTCACAAGTCTTCGCGCGCCGTATCTTTCCTCTTACAGCCTGATCTCAAACAGAGCGCCGAAAACTTGGCTCCACTCCTTCAAGCGCTCCTTTCCAATTCTACCGTATGGAATATTCGGACGGCGGTCCTTAATCGTACCTCAACATGAACCACACCAACAACGACATACGAATTAGTACCGAGGGCCCTCCTGGAACACGGGAGAGCTTCGGGGTCAACAAGGAGTCCTTTGACTCACTGCCTGAACGCCGGTCCTGGGACCATGCCATTGAGCTCGTGCCGGACTCTAAGCCCACGAACTGCAAGGTCTACCCAATCTCGCCTCTCGAACAGAAGGAACTTGATGCCTTCATCGAGGAGGGACTTGGCACTGGCCGGATTCGACCGTCGAAATCACCTATGGCCTCACCCGTCCTCTTCGTCAAGAAGAAGGACGGCGGACTTCGGTTTGTACAGGGCTATTGAGCTCTAAATGCCATGACCGTGAAGAATTGCTACCCGCTCCCCTTGATCAACGACCTCATCAACCGACTCAGGGGAGCTCGGTACTTCACGAAGCTCGATGTCCGGTGGGGCTTTAACAATTTTCGAATCCGTGAAGGCGACGAGTGGAAGGCAGCATTCCGAACCAACCGGGCGGGGACTGTTTAAGGTCTCGGACTATGACACTGTCCACCAAGCTTGGACCGCGCTCGAGACCGAGTTTGGGCAGGCTGGAACTGGGGGCATTATGCTCTGGTTCCGTCAGCTCACTCGTCCCCTCCTTGACGACGACACGCTCGCACTCGATCAGCATGTGAAGGACTTCCAGAAAGCGCAGACTCATCTTACGAAGGCCTGATTCAGTATCCTCCATCCTATCGTCAGCGCCATCTTCCTCTCCACTCTTCCTTCCCATCCAGACGACCCCAAATCCTACTATTCCCTTGTCCAGAGCGCCAAGATTGACGACACGACCACCCTGGTCTCTACGATCCAGGGAGTCCTTGATTCCCGTCGCCGCAGGAAGTACCCGAAGACCGAGGGTCAGTCGCAGGAGTTTGCCTTGGCAGCGTTGGAGCACGCTGCCATCACTCGCGGTACGAAATTCTGTCGTAACTGCAAGCATGAAGGTCATATTGCGGGCGACTGCTGGCAAGGCTGGTCAGGGCCCGAAGCAGCATAAAAAGAAGGGGAAGAGGGGTAAGGGCAAGGAGAAGGCCCACAATACGGATGGAGGGGGAGACGAAAAATCCAATAATGTACATCAGTAAAACTACACATGTGTCTTTGGCATCTTATGTCTTTGAAAAACATCTTTGACTAACTTTGTCTTGTGCAGTTCGTCTTTCGTCTTTGAGATCACGTCTTTCGGCGTCTTTGTCTTGGGATCCGGTCTTGCAAGCATGCAGACATCTTGCAGATGAGCACATTGTTTGTTGTGTTTATTCTGAATGTAGAGTTGGGGAAAGTACTTTCTAAGACATTTCCGGCTGATTTTGAGGTGAATAGTCCACAGGGTTCTCGTTGTCGAAGGGAAGCAAGTACGGGCACCGTCGTGAAATGAGCCCAAGTCATTCAAACTCCGACTGATGATAATGACGAGGCCTTACCACACCGTGACAACCCGCTTCGAGAAATGCTTAATGGCCTCCGTGGCCGACCTCTCCTCTTACTCCCTGCGTGATGAGAGCATTCCGGCTACACCTCCGACGTCATACTTCCAGACCAACAACTCCGCGTACAGTGCACGTACAGCGGGTGCGTCTACCATCAACGATTCCGGTACATCGACACACATTCACTCCGTTCGACGCGACTTCGTTTCTTACGCCCAAGCCGTATCCGGAAATATCAGCGGGTTCGGCAACGGTTCGAAGAAAATGGAGGGCCGTGGTGAAGCACAGCTACTTGCGTCCCATCCTAAGGGTGGTAACGTCCGACTCAGGTTGAAAGATACCTGTTATGTCCCTGACTCTCAGCCGACACTTATATTGGTGTCCCGGCTTGATCAGGCGGACTGTTACACCGTCTTCGGCGGTGGACGCTGTGTTACCTTTGAGAAGGGTGACAGTGGCAAGCTCATCCGCAACCTCATTTCGTCCGAGAAGGTTATTCTGACCGCCTCTCTCGGCAGCGATCGCCTCTATCACCTCGATTCCTCCTCGTCGACGGAGAATTCTTTTTCCACCTCGTCTCGACCTCCGACCTCAAAGCTTGAGGAGCTGCATCAGCGTCTAGGGCATCTAGGCTACCCTGCGCTGCGCGCTCTCGTTCGGAAGGGTCACATTTCAGGTGTGAAACTATCTACGGCGGAACTCATTGCTGAGCCGCCGGTATGTCAATCTTGCATGGAGGGCAAGATGACTCGTGCCTCTTTTCCTCCTTCGGAAGAGGAAAACGCCGAACAAATTCTCGACCACGTTCATTCGAATCTTTGGACTGCTCCCGTCCGTACTCTGAGCGGATCGAAGTACAGTATGCCCTCGCTTTCACTGATGACTGCTCCCGCTGGATTTGGATGTTTTACCTGCGTCACAAGAGCGATGCAGTAGCCGCATTCAAGGAGTGGTTGGAGATGGCCGAGCGCGAGACAGGTCGCAAGCTTAAGGTCTGGCATGTCGATAATGGGGGTGAATTTATCGACGAAGACCTGAAACGGTTCTTGAAGGCACGTGGTATTCAGCTTAAAACCAGCGCTCCACCTCGAACAGCTGTCAGAACGGTGTCGCCGAGCATCAGTTTAGGTCTATTTTTGACCGCGTTCGCACCGTCCTCATCGACGCCGACCTGCCGCTTAGCATGTGGGCTGAGGCCAGCAATTATATGGTCTATGTAAGGGCAACCTTTAGGACCCGAGATATCTCGAGGGTCCGAAGTTAAAGCTACTAAGAATACATCGCAGCGCACCTCGCGAGGGAGAATCCGAAGAAAAGAAAGGCTGAGGATTCCCACGCTAGGTGCAGTAAACATATAGTAACAAGCTCGGAGCAGTCGGCAATGATAGGACCTCTAATCACCTATGATGCCTGCCCCGAAAAATCCGGAATTTAGGACATCTTATCCGGACCCCAAATGGGGAAGATCTTATCCGAATCCGAACCAGGCCTTCCAAGAGGTCGATGTTTTATCCGGACGGTGGACCAGGCATGGGGGGAAATGCTTCAAAATCCACGTAAAATAGCGTAAATATTCGGAAATAAAATCTAGTGTATCTACCATGCAGCCAGATGTTCGGGAAAGTCTTCGGGAGAGTCAGATTGATCAGAATCCACCGGATCTGTTTCCGGAGCCTTCTTCCCTTTCCCTCGTCCACCGCCCTTCCGTCTCGCCCCCAGGGCTTTGACAGCACTCACTACGTCTCCCAATCACTTTCTTATAAAGCTCGGAATCCGACGCGGAGAGTTTGATGCCGACGTTCTGTATTTGCTCGGGCGTGTTGCGGAGTAAGCACAGGAAGAAGGTGGATGGAATCAGAGCAAATTGCGGCACATGGAGCTGCTTCAATGCTTGTGGGACTGCTCGGAACTGGCGGTCGCGGCCACCAGTGCTCCTTGTCTTTAGTTGACCCAGTCTTGTGCAGCTTTCCACTCCTCCTGCGCATCAACCATGTCAATGAGCCACCGCCATGTTGCAATGACCCAAAATGAGAACCGCGTGCCAGGAAAACGGGAATCCACCACAGACAAATTTCCATCCAGGATTGCTTGCCGCGCTGCTTGCTTTAGCTCGTCAACAAGCTTAATTGGCGACAGCGGTCGCGTGTTCAAATTCTCGAGTGTTTGGTTAATGTCCATACTCGGGGTCAACATCGAAAACAAGTTTCCGCCGCTGGAAACACCAGCGCGTATGATTTGGCAGGGAGCGCGGTGCGCGAGAAAGCTGCGACACTAAGAGCATCGTGCGGAAACACCTTCTTGATTTCCTGTGGGATGCGAAGCTGGCGCGCACAATAGACTTCGTTCTTGTGGCGGATGACGAGGATATTTTTTATTTTTTCCCAATCCACTCGCGGTTATTGAAAGGAGGAAGCTGGTCTTCTTCATCTGAGTCGAGAACATCTAGACACCCGAGAGGTCAAGATGAGCAGATGCCCCAGCGAGTGCTCTACATGCCGCACCGAGGTTCGCCTGGAGGCTCGTGCTGCCCGCCGAGAGTCCCGCCTGGCGGCTGAGATCCTCCGGCAGCTCCGACTTGGTCCCCTTCCATCCATCTGCGCCATAGACTTAGGCGAAGATGAATACGATGACCTGCCAGAGCTGTTCCCGGACTACGAGGATGATGACGAGGATGATGTGGATGAAGTGGATGATGCGGATGAAGTGGATGACCCCCTTGAGCCGGGAGACCGGGTGTTCTACACCCAGTTCCTGCCTTCTGAGGATATCCGTGCTGGAAGCACCGTCTCCCAGCGCCTGGCTGAGGCATACGCCAAAAACTCAACCCCGGCGCGCTCGGACGTTCCCGAATGGGCCCGAGAGTTTGACGATGTTTTCAACAAGGAGTCCTTTGACTCGCTGCCTGAACGCCGATCCTGGGACCATGCCATTGAGCTCGTGCCGGACTCTAAACCCACGAACTGCAAGGTCTACCCAATCTCGCCTCTCGAACAGGGAACTTGATGCCTTCATCGAGGAGGGACTTGGCACTGGCCGGATTCGACCGTCAAAATCACCTATGGCCTCACCCGTCTTCTTCGTCAAGAAGAAGGACGGCGGACTTCGGTTCGTACAGGACTATCGAGCTTTAAACGCTATGACCGTGAAGAATCGTTACCCGCTCCCCTTAATCAACGACCTCATCAACCGACTCAGGGGAGCCCGGTACTTCACGAAGCTCGATGTCCGATGGGGCTTCAACAACGTTCGAATCCGTGAAGGCGACGAGTGGAAGGCAGCGTTCCGGACCAACCGGGGACTGTTTGAGCCGCTGGTCATGTACTTCGGTCTGACCAACTCCCCTGCAACCTTCCAGACCATGATGAACGACATCTTCCAGGATCTTATCCTCTCTGGCGACGTCATGGTCTACCTCGACGATATCCTCATTGCCCACTCAGACATCCGTCGGCATCGAGAGATCGTCCGAGAGGTCCTGCGGAGGCTTCGCGCAAACAAGCTTTACCTTCGAGCAGAGAAGTGTGAGTTTGAGCGGACCTCCATTGAGTACCTCGGCGTGATTATCTCCCACAACCACGTCGAGATGGACCCTGTAAAGGTTGCAGGAGTGGCAGCTTGGCCAGCGCCTGAGAATAAGAAGGATGTGCAGCAGTTCCTTGGCTTCACAAACTTCTACCGCCGGTTCATTGCGGGCTTCTCAGACGTTGCTCAAGCCCTCTTCAGACTCACCAAGAAGGGCATCGCCTGGACCTGGGGGCCTGAAGAGCAAGCTGCATTTGACGAGCTCAAGCGGCGGGTGACTCGGGACCCCGTTCTGGTTCTCCCAAACCCCGAACGCCCGTACCGGCTCGAGGCTGACAGCTCTGACTATGCCACCGGTGCCGTCCTCTCCCAGCAGGGTGACGATGGCAAGTGGCATCCGGTTGCGTTCTACTCCAAAAGCCTGAACGAGGTGCAGCGGAATTACGAAATTCACGACAAGGAGATGCTTGCGATTGTGCGAGCCCTTGAGGAGTGGCGCCACTTCCTTGAGGGCGCGCAGCACCCGGTTGAGATCTGGACGGACCACAAAAACCTGGCATATTTCCGGAAGGCCCAGAAGCTCAACCGTCGCCAAGCTCGGTGGTCTCTCTACCTCTCCCGTTTCGACTTCTCGCTGCACCACCAACCGGGTCGCCTCATGGGTCGCCCTGACGCGCTTTCTCGGAGACCGGACCATGGAGTGCAGGACGATAACCAGGACGTTACCCTGCTTCGACCCGAGCTGTTCCACGTTCGGGCCACCGAAGCCCTGGTTATTGCTGGCCCTGAGGCTCCCCTCTTGCGCGACATTCGCGATGCGCTTGCTGGGGAACCCGACCTTGAAGAGCCCATTGCCCTGACTGCCAAGGAACTCCTCAAGGCCCGAGGTGTGCGGTCTGCCCGGTCTTCGGAATGGCGTATTGAAGGTGGACTCCTTTACTTCCGGGGGAAGGTTGTCGTCCCTCGAGACAAGGACCTCCGCCGACGCATCCTGGAGCAACACCATGACACGCGCGTTGCAGGCCATGCCGGTCGTTTCAAGACTCTGGAGCTCGTGTCTCGGAACTACTGGTGGCCCCAACTGTCGCGCCATGTCGGCCGGTACGTTGCGACTTGTGACTTGTGATGCCGCACCAAGGCGCTTCGTAGACTGCCGATTGGTGAGCTGCACCCCACAGAGGTCCCCGAGGAGCGCTGGCACACCGTCTCAGTCGACTTCATTGTCGAGCTTCCGGAGGCCCATGGATACGATGCAGTCATGGCCGTTGTCTGTGCCCTTGGGAAGAGAGCGCACTTCATGGAGTGTCACACCACCATTGACGCGGTTGGCGCTGCTCGGCTGTACTACCGGAACGTCTGGCGCCACCATGGCCTGCCGGAGAAGTACATTTCGGATCGTGGCACCCAGTTCATTGCAGAGTTCACGCGCGAGCTTTGGCGCCTCGTTGGGGTCACCCCAGCCACTTCTACGGCCTACCATCCGCAGACCGATGGCCAAACGGAGCGCGTTAACCAGGAACTCGAGCAGTACGTCCGGCTCTTCACCAATTACAAGCAGGACGACTGGGATGAGCTGCTGCCTGCAGCGGAGTTTGCGTACAACAACCACATGCACTCCTCCACGCAGCAGGTACCGTTCATGACGGACACTGGTCGGCTTCCACGGATGGGCTTTGAGCCCCACGCTGCACGTTCTAGGTTAGAGGCTGTAAACGAGTTCCACGATCGGATTGCGTCAGGGGTTTCCGAGGCGAAGGCGGCACTCGTCAAGGCCAAGTCAGAGTACAAGCAGTACTATGACCGCCGGCGGACACCAGCTCCAGACATCAAGGTTGGTGACCGGGTGTGGGTTGATGCTTCAGATATCCGCACCACCCGCCCTTCGGTGAAATTCTCCCACCGGCGTATCGGCCCCTTCAAGGTTCTGAAGGTCGTCGGTAATGGTGCCTTCAAACTGGAGCTGCCGCCCCGGTACTCTGCCCTCCACCCTGTCTTCCCCGTCGTGAAACTTCAGCTTGTGGAAGCCGATCCATTCCCCACTCGCCCCAGACACGAAGAGCCGCCACCAGTCCTTGACGTTCCTGGCGACAAGCAATGGGAGGTCGAGGAGATATTGGATGCCAAGATCCGCTATGGGAGTCTATGGTACTTTGTTCGCTGGAAGGGTTATGACCCGTCCCATGATCAATGGGTGAAGCACTCTAATGTCTTTGCCCCGGACGCTGTCGCTGCTTTCTACCGCAAATACCCTTCCAAACCTCGCTCCATTGCTGTTGCTGCCTTCGATTCCCTTCCCTTCCGTGACCGCTCGTCAACTCCAGCTCAGGTGCGATCTATGCGTCGAGGCGCCGCATTCCAAGGGGGGGATGATGTCAGGGGAACTCCCCTTTTGGCACTACACAGCCACCTATGACGCAGGCCTCTTGCAGATTTCCCACTTTCCTGTCAAATCCCCAAAGCCCTATGTCATCGTGGAGTAAGGCATGTGACTTGGCCCGGGATCATTGCGATCGCTCCGAGCTTGTGGGAACTAGTTACTATATGTTTACTGCACCTAGCGTTGGGAATCCTCAGCCTTTCTTCTCTTTGGATTCTCCCTCGCTAGGTGCGCTGGTGATGTATTCTTAGTAGCTTCTTAATTAACTTTGGATTCTCCCTCGCTAGACCCTCGAGACATCTCGGGTCCTAAAGGTTGCCCTTACACTTCCAGACCATGATGAACGACATCTTCCAGGATGTTATCCTCTCTGGCGACGTCATGGTCTACCTCGACGATATTCTTATTGCCCACTCAGACATCCGTCGGCACCGAGAGATCGTTCGAGAGGTCCTGCGGAGGCTTCGAGCAAACAAACTATACCTTCGAGCAGAGAAGTGTGAGTTTGAGCGGACCTCCATTGAGTACCTCGGCGTGATTATCTCCCACAACCACGTCGAGATGGACCCTGTAAAGGTTGCAGGAGTGGCAGCTTGGCCAGCGCCTGAGAATAAGAAGGATGTGCAGCAGTTCCTTGGCTTCACAAACTTCTACCGCCGGTTCATTGCGGGCTTCTCAGACGTTGCTCAACCCCTCTTCAGACTCACCAAGAAGGGCATTGCCTGGACCTGGGGGCCTGAAGAGCAAGCTGACTTTGACGAGCTCAAGCGGCGGGGTGACTCGGGACCCCGTCCTGGTTCTCCCGAACCCCGAACGCCCGTACCGGCTTGAGGCTGACAGCTCTGACTATGCCACCGGTGGCCGTCAGTGCTCGGCCTCAAACTTCACGTTTAACGCCTCGGCAGAAAATAAAAGCCACCCTCCAGACCGAGGAAGAAAAATACACCCCTATCAACAGGCCACAGAAAAAACCCGCAGTGATTTCAGGTTGAAACAAAAAGACCAGCTTGTAGCAACGGAGAGAAAAAGACACCTCCCTGTACCCACGTTATTTGTAGGTCCCACAGCCAAGCACGTACGTAAGTCGGTTCCGGACCGATCCGATTTTAATCTATCATCATCAATCTTGATCTCAATTGTCTTCATATCTAAGTATTCTGCCTCTACTCTCCCACTATGACCAACGACCCAGTCCATACATTCCTCCTGGAGGCTCATAACATCTGTGCGCAAGCGCAGTTCATCATTGACTCTCTTCCCAACGCTGAACTTCCCGCCGTCGAGCGCAGTGCGCATCAGCTTGGGGCCGTGCGTCAAATCGTCGTCGTACTTGAAGACTTCTCTGTGACAGAAGAGATTTCGTGAGACCTGCGGGGAAACTTGCGGAAGACCGACCACATTTCCTTCTTTCCGTGATACGTGAAAATGTCACGGCGAGCGCGTTTTGAGGTCCGAAGATTCAAGGAATAGAGGTGAGTAGAATTCGGTGCTGCGTAGACGCGTCAGTTCAGAGAGCAACCCTGCTCACGTGTAAAGACTTGCAAAAAGGATAAAGGGTAGGAGTTCCGTTACGTACCGTGTTGACGATAAAACTCGGTGAGAGGATCTGTGGACATCGGGTCATCCCAAGAAAGAGATCTCCAACCGCCCTCTCCGAAGATTAGGCTGCCCCACGTCGGGTGCGCTTCGAGCGCCGGCGCAACCAACGTTGGATCGAAAACATCGAAAAGATCGGCAACGTCATCGCGACAGGTTACGTGGGAGGCGGTATTGAACTTCTCCAATATGCTCTGGGACGCGGTTACGTTGATAAGGCGGAAGTACTCTGCAACTTATTATAAAGAGAACTCACATGATATGAATCCAATAGTTGACCCATCCGAGCGGACATGTAAACTCGTTCCTTACCCCACACGTACAGCCAGTCCGTGTAGCGCAGGCGTTGTTCAGTCGTGGGGGCCAAGACGCCCTCATGAATACAAGGATTAATTAATCGCCTAGAACGATGTGATGAGGATGTATGAGATTGAATATTGGAAGGAAAAAAAAAGCCATCGAAGTAGACGCACGCGAGACCGGTCTCCCCAACGTGTATATAGCTGTAATACGCAGCTAGGAAACGGGCAGTACGAGAGGGGCTGCCGAAAAGCTCGCACGCCGTGATGAACGGGGAAAGACCTAACACAAATGATCAGCCGTCAATTTCGAGTCGATGGGAACGAACAAACCGGCGAGAAAAGATAACTCCATGACCGTATAGACTCCAATGCCATAGAACATCTTTGGCGCCGCAAATCGCATCGCAGGCGAGAACATAACGTTTACCATCCAACCAGTTTTCGTCCGTGATCCAGTTTGAAAGGAGGACCAAAAAATTCCTAAGAAGTATGCCAAATCAGACTCAGGCAGTATCGAACCATAAACATATACACTTACTTGAAATAGGAGATCAATGGTCACGAACGCCAGAACATACTCCTTGAATACCAGGGCCATGCCAGACATGCAATTTACGAACCTAGCTGATAGAGTAGATAAGCCAGCGAACCGAAAGAGTCAAACAAACGGATATGACGTACACCATGGGTAACGCACATAATACCGTTGTCCAACGAAGACGGGTTGTACCACTGAACAGAGGTGTGGGTCAGGTAGGAAACCTACACTGACTCGGAAATAATATTGGATCACCGGGTTCTAAAACTTTGGGCCGTTACTGAGGCTGAAGTGTGAGAGGAGTTTCTAAAGTAGATAGTGTATGAAGTACCTTACCATGTACCCTTTCTACACATAAAAGCTTGAGGTCCAATTCGGCGGTGTTGTGGCAAGAGAGTGTGATCATCGCGCACACGTGATCCAATTGTTTTTCCCTGTTTGACAGCTGTCACATTGTTTAATCCGAACCACCACAACGACGCTCTAACTCTGCTTTCTCTGCATACAACTCATTCTCTACATTATGTGCGACACCTCTGCCACGAAGAAATCAGCAACACGGTGAGGATACAGTTGCGGCAAAATCAATTTACTTACCAAATAAGGAAATTTGCATCAAAACCGCTCTACCGCACAACAAAACCACCACAAGCACGTTGAAATAGCACCAAGCGCCTGTACTCCCGGATTTGAGCCGGTCTACGCACAAAAAACAACCGGATTCGTCATGTTTCTCACTGCTTTTGGCTGCAACTTTATGAGACAAAGTTGCTGCTTATCCCGGCGAAACCAATACAAAGACGCCAGTTTTTCTACATCAGGAATACAGGCCAGCAGTTCTTAGTATTCCTATCAACTTACCGCTCGCAAAAAACGAGCAAAAGGAACGAGTTGACGAGAATTTCCTTATTTAGTAAGTAAATTGATTTTGCCGCAACTGTACGCCAAAAAAACTGTTTGCGTTTACCCAAGGGAAGAAAGGGTGGGGTGATGACACGTGACTCAGACGTGTTCATTAGTAATACAAGCTTAAGCACCCCGCCTTCGGCAGGGCCGGCTCGCTGCGCTCGCGTCCCTACCTACGGGGGGTACACAGCTTGTCGGGGCTCCGCCCAAACCCCGCCTGGATTTTTTTTGCTGGATTCCTTGCCCGCGGCGCCGCACTGCCGCTCGCTGGCCGGCGCGCGGCGCCGGGGACCGCGTGTGAGTTTCAACATCTCGACAGCCGGTTGTGTTGTAGGATGTTGACAAAACCCCGTGATTTTCTGTCAAAAGTCACGCGACTGATGGCCTGGCCCTCTTTTCAAGTACAAGCTTAAGCACCCCCGCCTTCGGCAGGGCCGGCTCGCTGCGCTCGCGTCCCTACCTACGGCTGGTGCACAGCTTGTCGGGGCTCCGCCCCAAACCCCGCGTGTTTTTTCTTGCTGGATTGCGTGCCCTCGGCGCCGCACTACCGCTCGCTGCACTCGCGGTGCGCGGCGCCGTCGGGAAGGTTCGTGGGAACCGGGAGCAACATCTCGCCAGCCGGCAGCAACATCTCGACATGGTCCCGTGGTTTCGTGTCAAAGTCATGTTACTTTTCACGTGAGCTGATCCTTGTGTTTTCATGTATAGGATAGGGACAAGCTTTAGCTCCCTGCCTCCGGCACGGCCGACTCGCTGCGCTCGCCGACCTCCCTCCGTTCGGTCACACAGCTTGGTGGGGCTGGCCGCCCCAAACCCCGCTGCGCGCTCGCTCCGCTCGCGACGTCTAGTACGATCTCAACATCTCGACATTGACCCCGTGATTTTCTGTCAAAAGTCACGCGACTGATGGCCTGGCCCACCATGGTATTGAGAATCGCCGCAGATTGGAGGGCAAGCCAACGGGCGAAAGCCGGTGCTGGGCCGTATGAAGCACAAGAATCTGTAGAGAGTAGCTACTCTATATTGAGGGAGCCAGAGCATGAGCGACACGCACGACAGTCCAGTATCCAGCATCCATTCCCCGCGATGATGATGGCACCACACAAACCACACAACTTGACAAGTTCCGCTCCATCCGACAATGAGCTGGCTTTGAGCCTCCCGCCGGCGCACTCTACTCATCTTGAAAAGGGCACCGGACGCGGTATGTGGACCAAAAGATGAAGTATCACTGAGATTTGGTCAGGGCTGGAGTCGCAAGCGAAGGAATTGGTGTCGAAACGGTCCAGAACCCGTGATTCAGCGAATGAGAAGCCTTTGGTGTCGAGTGGAGAGTCACAGAGGCAGCTGAGACTGCAAAACGCAGCGAAAGGAAGAGACAGAGCCCAAATTCCTTTTCGGGAAACGCTCGAAAAAAAATTGGTGTTTGCCATCATTTTCAGGAATTGCTGTAATCGGACCCCTTGCAGTTCTTGGACTTGCGGGAGGTGCTAGGGCATCTGCTGGACATGGTAGGCATGGTGAAGTGGTCCAGAGGCGTCGAAAAGTCGCGCTGTAGATCCTTCGGCCGAAATTTGAAGCGTAGACTTGATGGCAACCGTAGATGTATGTACTCCGATGGAGAAGAGATGACCTATCTCGGGATGAAGGAAAACCAAGAAATACATATCCTGACAGTAGCACCCTTGATGAGCTTCTCCGTAAGAACTGGTTTAGTCGGCCCTTGACCGCAATCTCTGCAACCTCGAAATCCGCTCTGGTGCGGAACGGGAACCAAGGAGCTCTTCCGAACAAGCTTTCGAACGCCTGCTTGCCGATTCCGCAGCCCGATCGCGAGTCGGGCATTCCGTCCAAGGGGAATAATTGTTGTTGTGCGATGGACTCGGTCGTCCGTATGCGGATGAGAATTTTGAGGTAGAATCCAGGCAGTAGTGGCCAATAATTGGGGCAGGGTTACCGTGGATCCCGGGACCGCTGGGATGTATGTCAAACTCAGGAAAATTTGACATCCATGGGTGTCGAGAAATCCTGTGTCAAATAATCATGGCCGTTAATTTGGGGGTAATAATGGCTTCTAAGAGAGCACTTTTGCCAAACTTTTGTGATTTCATATATAACTTTTTCTTAGATTCTAGGTACTGTAAACAGCATCTTTTAATCCGGGTTGACAACGTTGACAGTCCATATAACGACTCGGAAAGACTACCCGTGTCGGAAAAATCGAAATTACCTTATCAGGTGCTGACCGAACCTGATGGCCTGTTCAGACCTGATAAGCGACGAGGGCAAGGCTTATCAGGTAGTGTCAGACAATATAATCTTAGGCCTTGATACCATGCAAAAAAAGCAGTATATTTACACCGTAACCTTGTCGGCACGGAGGAACATGTCGGCATTAATGAAGCCTCTCCTTTGTCGTCCCTCTTGCCGGAGTCAGCAAAGCGCCGCGAATCACGTAGTCCATCAGCAAGAGTGAATATTCCTTCGTTCGCTCGTGCACCTGGCACCCAGCCAATTTGTATTGGGTCTCCACTTACTCGGCTTGAAGGTCTGGACGAGTGCAACATCGAACTGACGCTTACTTTCAAGGGTGCAGCGAATGAGTGCAGAGAGGCGGGCAAATGACATTCCCGAGCATCCGAATCAAAGAGGACGCAGTCCTGTCTGCGCTGCTTGTGAAACGAAGGGTTGCACCGCACAATATCTCGAAGGCCGCGCCAATCTTCAAGAGATTGATAGGTTATATTTGCGCACTTGAACAGCCGAACCTGTAAGCAAGAAATCAGCTAATTGAAGCAGACCACAAATAGAAAACAAACTTGAATGTGCTGTTCATATGTGATACGTTTACCAGGGAAGGTTTCTGCGATGAAATCTCAGAGCATTGTGTCGAAATCCCCGATCGAATGGCCGAGAGCCTTCAAAATATCTTTGAAGGCTCGGGAATTAGTGATGCGCTCGGGCGCGCCGAATCTCCAAGAAGCGGAGGTGATTGCGCTGTGATTGGATGATTCCTCGATATTATCTTCCTCTTTCTCGTCAAGAGTGCGCTGCTTTTCGTACTCATCGATAGCCATGCGAATGCGAGCAATAGATTCTTGATTCTCGTCAATTCGAGTCATCTGTGCCGAATTGATTAGTTTATAACTAAAGTTTGTGTCGAAAGATACCTGGGGCACAACATCTTTGAAGTTGGTCTGATTGTAGGCTCGCGGGCCTCCTGTTGGAAGCCCTCGCCGGGACGGGTCGAAAAATGATTTGTGGTGCCCTTGGTGCGTATGTCTTGAATGACATGGCTTGTCGCGTGTTGCTTGGCGCCGCAAGAAACGCCGACGCGTTGGTGTCCGTGTCCGCGATGACGACAGTGACGCAGAGAAGGAACGCGAGAGCGGCAGTGAGGATGGGACGGGGTCTGGGTCTGAGGAGAGTCACACCGACTCGGACGACGATGCGAGGGATGTTGTCGCAGATGTGGCGAGTCTGGGACGACGGTTCGTGATGATCAAGGGACTTTGGATCAATAAAAGCGCGCTAAAGAAGGAGATTGACGAGACTTACGATGCGAAGAAAAGATTTGATAGCAAGCAAGGAATTGTGCAGGGCCAGCTTCGCGACTTATTCGACATCCTACCCAATCACTTGGACGGGAAAACTAGGCAAAAAGGGTGGTTTAGGCGTGCAGTGAGTGTTTTTGCGCCGCTCGAAGCACTAATTGACTCACCGAGACGTAGTTTTTGGATGGAATGAGTTCTCAGCGATCTAACACATCGACTCGCGTCCGCCGTGGCGCGGGAGACTCCAGTCTTCAAGTGTTCTTCAGCGGATCTTCTCTCTCCAGCTTCCCGGCGCCAATTTCGCGAGGAGATTGGATGGCACGAGCTTGGGGACGGCGAGAGCGGGGGAGGGGGACGCACGAGCTCGCGGCGAGTACGCTTCGCTTGATGTTCCTATTCTGCATCAAGGTGGATCCAAGGAGTACGACATTCATACCTGTTTCCTCAATCCAGTTCTGATGCGCGTGCGTAACTAATGAAACTCTCACCTTCCTCGGATGACTGACACCACTCACAGCTCTTTGCTGCAATTGTCCGTGGGCCCAACGCGGCCGCCGCTATGCGTGAGGCCGAGGATAAGGTGACCGACATAGCGTCGATTGCCGTCCCCGTTACCGACAACATGGAACGTATTCATCAGATCAGTTGTACAGAACCTGGGGCTATCGCGGCTGCCAGCATCTTGGTAAGTGAAAGCTTCAGAATGATGCCAGAGTTTTCTACTCACAGATTTTTTAGGCAATTCGGGGCAAGTCGACAGATATAAAACTTCAAGCGCGCGGCGATCACACCAATATTGATTATGAGGGACGATTTAACGAGTATCTGGAAATATTGACGACGGGGTTGCACAAGAAGAGTCCGAGCATCCTTCACGTCTTCGCGGAATGGGATTTTATCCTCTTTCCTGACGCCGAGGACAGCTTCGCGGAGCCGGGAAGGAATCATGGCCGCAAGAAGAGTGACGGGTTTTCTCGGGCCATGGAGGCCCTTGCAGCGGAAGAGGCAAGTCTTGAAGGCGAGGGAGAGAGTGCGGAGGGAGAGGGAAATGGTGGTGGTGGTGGCGGCGGCGACGAGAACGGTGCGGACAGCGACAGTGACTCGGATTGATCCGCCCTTCGTAACGTCTGTCACAATGTCATTTGTATTTAGCTGTCGCACAAATTCACTTTCTTCATCTCCGTTCAAACTGATTTGGGTAGGATATACTCGAAACACTGGGGCAGAAGACCCAACATACGTGGGGGAACATCGCTGGTCAGTTATCATCAGCCCTTATCAGGTGAACAAACATGGGCATGTATGGAACAACTTGTACAATATCTTCAATTCCTGCGTGCCTCAGTTGGTTGTACTCATACTTCTAAATTTCACAGCATTCCCAAGGTCCCGCGTTCAAACCCCGCAACCCGCCTCGGCAAGGCGGGTGTCGGGATGAACGAAGTCGATGACCGACGCCCTCGGACGGTCAGAAATAATGTTTTATTATTGCAATTTGCAAAAATAATGGCCGATCCCGAAAAAAAAAAGTTTTTAGTTTTCGGCCGAGGAAGGTGTGAGCGTGACGTCACGGCTTCTGACAGCTTCATCTTCGTCTCTTTCTTGTCCTTCACTACTATGTGCGACGACGACGAGTTCTCTGATAACGACGAACAATATCCTCACGACCACGATGAGGAGAGATCTAGCTCGATATCTTGCTGAACAGCGCCGCTATCACAACAACGAAGAGGATGGAGCGGTGGTGCTGAGAGGAATCAAGCGGGAGAGGTCAGAGCGCGAGAACAGTGGTACGTGGCTATCATTCCTGTAACGAAGATTTCTCAAACGCACCCCAGCCTCTGCGTTTCATGATGGCAAAGGCATACACTATGTCGTTGCTTTTCGCGCTCAACTTCCTCCTCTCCAACCCAATGAAAGGCGTCGTAAAAATGCCCCTCTTCCTGTCACCAACTGCTCTGTCTATGTCCATGAATCTTCTAGTTTAGCTCAGGTTCTCGATGCCGCTCTCAACTCGTCCATCGCAACGACCTTACATTCAAAATTGTTGGCAAAGAACTTCGTGCCCCCAAATTCTCCGTCGTATACTCTGTCCCCTCGCAGCTCCCTCAAGAATATGAACCTGACTTCCACCGATGATTTGAAGTCCCTCCTGGAGGCTGCCACAGCCAAAGGCAAACCTGAGGCAAAGCTTGAGATAGCCGAGAACCCGATTCCCGAACCCCAGTAAGCAGATAACAATCGTATTCATGCTTTGTAGTCTGCTTCCGGAACTGTCAGCAACGAAAATGACAAAGGCTCTCGCAAACGCAAGGTGCGTAGGCTCCTCTCTTAGTATACCTGCACTAATTCTTTGTCGCCGAAAGCTGCCGCCTGAGGAGGAAGAATTAGCCGAGACCGTTACGCAGCTCCGAGGAGAGAACCGTTGTTCTGACAAGAACTGCAGCTCCCAGTATTGGTTTGTCGGCAACGCACACCGCTCACCATGTCCGCTTGACCCCCGTCCATCTCAATGTCTGGGCGGCGGCTATCGTAATATTACAATTTCATCCTATATCTATGTCGCTAACCTGTCTCAGGTCGCAAAAATGCCTGGTGTTGATGTCAAGAACCCGCCCCCACCCGAGGAGCAAAAGATGTTTTGGCCGGATTATCAGCAGCTCGATGACGCAGACGATATTTCATTATTAGCGCGGCGCCGTTGTAGCTTCGAACAAGTCTCAAACCTCCCCTACGGTCAATATCCAGAATGATTACGGTGGACTCGCTGCTATCAATGAGCAGAAATGTCACTGTCTGCATGGTAGGAAGCAGACGAGGGTCCCACATGGATTCGTGGACAGAATATACGTTCACGGAAAAGCTGGAACTACGAGGGATAGGCAGGCTTACGGCCTTGAAATGGTGCGCGCTTGGCTGCATGATCGAGTTGGACAAGAATCTTGCGCATAGAGTTGGCATAGAGCACTTTTATGCGACAAGGCACAATGCGGCCGAGAAGCCGTTGAATTCAGGTTTTGTCATGGCCGTCCATAAGCTGTCCACAAGCTTATTTTACTGAATCGACCTCTGTAGGAGATTGAGAAGCTTACCAATCAGCTCAAGACCCACAAAAGTCAAAAGAAGCAGCCAAAGGACATTGCAGAATTGACTCATCTCAACATCTATCATCGAGGCCCGAGATAAATGCTCAGGTGAAGTTGAAACATTGGGGGAGGTACTAGCCCGTTGCTCCTCACTTTGTCCTGCAGCAATCAGAGCCACAGAACTGCTACAGAGGGGCCGCGCAAGAGATAGCCAGGGATAGGCCCCTGGGTACCCTGACTCCTGCTGATTTCACGGTCTGAACTCGCAGCCGGCAGATGCAGAGGGAGGTACCATATCCCCGGAGCCCTCCCGCGTTCCAGGAGGGCCTGTGGTACTGAAAGCGTATTCGTTAGGGTGTATTGGCATATAGAGAAGGTGCGCTTAGGGACCGCCGTCGCTGAGTTGATGAATAAGAATCACACTGGAATATTTGTAGTCACTTGTTGGACTGAGAGTGGAATATGTTTGTAAAAACGTCACCCAATTCTCTGAGTCTTAGTTCAGTTGCGTAAAATGTATCCGGATTCCGAGCACGCCAGACTTTTCGAGTGATTGCGTCGCAAGACACGGTTGAGAGCAACAACCGGAGCAAAAATGACAAAGAAATGCGATTCAATGAGTGTATAATGTGACCGCGAACGCGCAGCGGCAAGAACCACAAGCCTGTTGCATCCACGGCGTAGGTAGTGATTGAGTAGCGAAAGAACGACAAGCCGACTCTTTAGTAAGAACTAAACGCTATCCCCCCAACACCTGGCCCCCCCACGTGACCCGCGGATCAGCCTTCCGAGATGGGTTCCACGCTGTCAGAGACTTCCGCCGCCATCGACAAGTCCACTCAGAGGCGCCGCCAACGTTCTTCGCTTCAAAAGAGCCCATTTGTGAGTTATTTCTCTGAGGGTTACATGCCCCCGATGGCAAGGGGTGTTCACCGGCAAAAGCCGAGACACCAGCCTTGGGAGGGAGGGTGGTTCCGGACCTCTTATTTCACTTTTTGGACAAAGTTGCAGGATGCTTCAAAACCACGTTTGGGAGGGTCAAGAAAAAAAGAGTAAAAAAATGCAATATATTATGTAATACTAACCGTTTTGCCGAGTTCCCCGACCCAGGCCAGATGCAGGAAATCTTCAGCCAGAAAGGACGCAAGAAACCAGGGATCATTTTTGCCACGGTTTTTTCGCAGCAAATTTATTCCCGAACCAGGTACTTTCGAGCAAAAGTATCCTCAGATCGTGAGGAAAACTGTCAATAAATTACTATATTAGGCAGGCTTACATCAGCAATACGTAGCCAGGGAGGGGTCAGAAGGGTCTTAAATCACTTTTCCGACGTTGTATGGAAAATTTTAAGATTGAATACCCCTTGCCCGATGGTTATTGCGCACCACATTGTCCCTTAGGAATCTTTTACATGAATTTATTCACTCAGGTTCATAATTCTAGCTATATTGCCCCGTTCACCAAGTTATCTGTACTTTTTATACACTTATATATAGACTCAGATTGAGCTCACTGTTGTCTCCTTCGCCGCCGTTGGCGATGATGTGTGACAGCACCAACCGCGGCACAGGTGTGATTGGACGCGCCTAACACCGTTACTTTCAGAGGTACACAGGAGTTACTAACCCCATCCTATCCACTCCTCCTCCTCCTAATTTCTGAACATGGAACAGGCGGGATAGCGTGTTAACGCAGTTGAGGCCAATGTTGAGCTCTTCTGAATGGACTTGTCGATGGCGGCGGAAGTCTCTGACAGCGTGGAACCATCTCGGAAGGCTGATCCGCGGGTCACGTGGGGGGCCAGGTGTTGGGGGGATAGCGTTTAGTCTAGCCCTAGATGAGTAGGATAGATGTGGCATTTCAAATTGGGCAAAAAATATGCCCCGGTTCTGTCGCTCTCACCCGTGCCAATATTGTGATTTTGGTCAATTTTGGCCATCTTTGCTATCTTTCCAGTCCATATACAGTCGGATATCTCATAATGCATGAGGTCAAAATGCATAAACCTCATTATGCAGCGACTTTTGGTGTCCACCGACTTGGTAGGCTGGGATTTTATGCATTATCCTCATAATGCCTATTGCATAGGGTGAAGAGCGCTTTTATGCATTTTGAAATTGCACGTATAATTTGGTGAATTTTACTGCTCTCAGGACCAATTTAGACAGCTGTGTCATTTTAACCCCAAAATTTAGCCAAGTTCCATGATCTGCTTACGGTCGGCGGGAAGGACTCAGTTGAAATGCAGTGGGGCTGCGGTGGAGCGGTAGAACTGCCGCCGGCCTCGGCGAGGGTATGCACAAGCAATCACAGGTAAACAACTTTTGAAGAACCCCACTCCAATCAAAAACCGGACAAAAACCGTAAAACAGCTGTAGTCGACTACAGTAACTAAAGTTGCCCATCAAAATCAGTGATGACGGAGTGATGACTTACCCAAGCGAGGCCCTGCCGCAATTGTTGTCCATCAATATCCGTATCTCGCAGCCGTACACACTCTACTCGGTATTGACAAAAGTAACCGTTAATGCGACGATTGCTTCGCGACCACGTGATATATCTCCAAGACTTCGAGTTTGAAAAATACGTCAGGATATTCCTTAAACCTACACAAGTTGTTTTGGGCAACCTCTGTTCCTGACGCTCTTCAGAGCCAGCGCAATTTTGGCAATAGCTTGAAATTCACCTGTGTCTTTCGACTTCTGCTCATTGTTCACCGGAAATCTTAGCAACTGCCCTTCCAGGCCACTTTCGACTACCTCTAGCTTGCACATGTGATCTATTCAGATGTTTTTGCACACTTGCTTTGGCTAGTAAGGGTGGTAAACAAGCCTCAATCTGAAAACTCTTCGGCCCCTTACTTGACCAAACAATGGGGAATTACGGAAGCCATGGAGGCCTACTCTGGGATAAAAGTATATTGAATGTGTAGATAATAGGGCTCAGCACTGTGATGGATTGGAAATTAACCAAGACTGTAGCTGCTCTTAGCATCTTGAACGGCCACGCAATATTTGGGTCCGTGCAGGAGGGACGGTTGAAATTGAAACCAGTCCAATGTTGACAAGAAATTGATGCATATCAGAGATTTCGAGCAGTGAGGACTGAAATGGATCCTCAAGTATGGCCTACCGTCCGAGGGCATGTTCTTGAACTTCAAGAAAATTGGAAATGCAGTCATCATTGCAACAAACAGTGCAAAACAGCTGCAAATTAGAATCCGCCGCGAGAAATCAGTTGTGCTTGATGGATTGGTTCAGCCTTTGTCCGATGCCGTTCAAAACATGCAAGAGAACATTCCGATGCATTTTAACCTATAATATTCGGACCATACGAGTCGATTCACGGTTACTTTTGTCAATACCGAGTAAGCGAAGGCTTGAGGATTGTCACCGTTACTCTACGAAGTGAGAGTGGACAAGTGCAAAAGATATTTACATTCTGTAGTTGAACCAGAATAAGTATTTCGATCACAACTTCCAAATGTTCAATTTTCTTTCCCCTCTCGATATTCCACCACTCTTCCGCCGGAAAATACCTTTAGATCATAGAAATAGTCCTTCTACTCGGTGATGTGACCAAAAGTAACCGGAATTTGGCTTTTTCAAGAGGAATTTCGAAACTCAAACAACTTTAAGTGATACATAGCTCCTCTAAATCAGTTTATTTACAACTTCCATGGTATGGGCATGTCATGGGATGTTTTGTTTTGAGTTGGTGAATCATTCCTTGAAAGTGGACCAATTGGAAATGTTTGCGCTTCTGAAGAGGACATGCCGGAGTTTTGGGCCGGTAAGTACCTCAAAAAAGTGCGTCGTATCCAAATCCGATATCTAAGGTTGACAGGTGTTTCCCGTTGTTCAGTGAGGGAGCCAACTTGGCACCCTAATTTCCCGCCTCAAAGCATATGTACATCCAAGTCAGCCAAGATACAGTAGATCTATTAGTATTAGCTTGTTACACCATATATGCAACTACATTGAGTGAGTCCGACGTTACAGATATTCCTGAGCTACCTTCTTCGACCCCTCTTTACATTAGGGAGGGGTAGATGATGTGTGAGTAGAATATTGAGTACCTAATAGAGGGTTTGCGAAGAGCCATTGGAGCCATTGAATGGCTATCGATTTCCGCATTAGGGAAACTTTGATGAGCTAAACTTTTATGTAGAAGTCAAGAAGAGCTGCCTGGAATGAATTCGGATACTCAGACTGGGGGTGTCTTTTGTCAATACGCCGGAATTTGGACACTTGTTTAGCCATTAGCCATCCAATGGGCTGCATCGCAAACAGGCTAATGGCACTCAACAGCCTGGCTCGTGGATTTGGCAAAAAGGACTTTCAACACAATTCCTTTTGTGGTTTGGGTGCTCAGATAGTGGGCTGCCTACCCGCGTTGAGTCCGGGTAAAGCTGGTTTCCGCGACTCCATACTGGCACTGGGTTGTGATGCATCAAGAATGTAGCCAAACTATCGTCACGGTACCGTATGGGAACACTGCCACCTTATGAGCCTTTTACAGACGAAACGTAGTCTCGGATACACTGACTCGGAAAAATATGGGATCACGTCATCCGTGAGAAAGTCGGCCGTTTCGCGCGAGACAGCAGAGCTTTGGACAAGGTCTTTGAGGTTCATGAGCATGTCCATAAGGTGTAGTTAATACATATATAATCTGCATTTTGCCGATTTGGGAAAACAAAGTCAGAATAATACTCTGAAGAGGAAATGGGACAAACCAAGCCTACGGAGTTAATAGTGAGTGTTCCCGCCCTTCGCCTTCAATAATTCCCGCACGCGATTGGGCATACTAGTGTCGATGAAAGCCTGGTCAATGCTTTCCCACTCCTCCTTCAAAGCGAGCCAAACTTAGGCCGTCCTTTGTTCTTCGGCGGGGGGCCCTTAGCGCGTACCATGCGCTCCAGGTGATCCAAAGGCTCTCTATGATGCTCATATCCGGTGAGTTGGGGCCCACGGCAAGATCTCGAAGCCTTCTAGATCAAACCAGCCGTTCGCGTGCTTTGACCGGTGCTTTGGGTCGCCATCCTGCTGGAAATAGACGGTGGAACAATCCAAATCGTGCCTATCGAGGGTGCGCAGGAGGGACTGGGAGAGAATGTCGACGTAAACGAAGCGATCCATGATACCCTCGATGCGGTGAAGTTGTCCCACCCCATGGTCGGGTGACACAGCCCCCAGACCATCACGCTCCCGCCCCCATGCTTGAGTTTCTTCTTGGTATATCTGGGGTCGTTTGCTTTCCCTCGCTCCCCTCCAACACCACTGCCCGCCCATCCGAGCCAAAAATATTGAACTTGTACTCGTCTGAAATATCACGGCTCGCCAGTCCTCCCCTGTCCAATAACAATGGTACTTTTTCCGCATTTGGCAAGCCCCACACTTTTCAATCCGAACCACCACAACAACCTCGCTCAACTCAACTCTAACCACTCGTAACTCATCCTTACCATCATGTCTGACACCACCGCTTCAAAAAAGGCTGCGATAGTGGCCCTCAAGGAGGCAGGGTTCTCGAACAGGGGCTGTAGCTGAAAAAGAGAATGTTGCGCCCTCTACCGTCTCCCGAATCAGCAACCGGTACGGTCCCAACGCACCATTTTCGACGCAAAAACATCCAGGCCTGGTTGCCCACGTAAAATCGATGACAGGGACATCCGTACCGCCCTCCGAATGCTCACATCGGGCCAAGCCAAAAATGTCACAGACTTGCAACGGAGATTTTTTCCGCATTTGCATGTCGATACGATCAAGGCAAGTTTCCGGGAGCACGGATTAGGTGCCTATGTACGTCAATCTAAGCGCATCGAGGGTATCATGGATCGCTTCGTTTACGTCGACATTCTCTCCCAGTCCCTCCTGCGCACCCTCGATAGGCACGATTTGGATTGTTCCACCGTCTATTTCCAGCAGGATGGCGACCCAAAGCACCGGTCAAAGCACGCGAACGGCTGGTTTGATCTAGAAGGCTTCGAGATCTTGCCGTGGGGCCCCCAACTCACCGGATATGAGCATCATAGAGAACCTTTGGGATCACCTGGAGCGCATGGTACGCGCTAGGGGGCCGCCCGCCGAAGAAACTTACGATGGTAGGTACTCAATATGCTATATAACGTCTCCGAAGACTGCTCACTCCCTACACAGTCAAGCCTCAAAGATTGAAAAAGGCCGGTGATCCCATATTTTTTCCGAGTCAGTGTATGTACATAGGACTGCACCCGAGCTGATTGACAGATCCGATCGCCTCCTACTCCTATAGGTCGCTTAGAGCTCACACCTGGTATCTGTTGTTGTGGAGATCTGAGCGATCGAAAAGCGACCTGGGTCGCTCGCACAAACTCTCTATTCTCAATGCTTCCATCTTCCGCTCCTACCTCTGGGAATTCATTGAGCTCCTTACACTCACTCAGGATATGCGGCTTGACTTGGGGCCAGATGACGCAAATTTTGCTGAATGGCTTCTTGGTGTTGGTCGCGGAACATCAAATGACACTGATGGTACTATCGAGCTCCCTGAAGACATGGTCACTCGAGACAGCGAACACCTGATTGCATCCATTTTCCCCGACATCAATGGACCCACACCGCCTCCGAACTATTTTCTCGAGCGTAGCATCTTAGCTGCCAGAAACGGAGATGTAGACGGACTCAACGAGGATGTCCTGAGCCGGATGCGAGGGCAGCAACGCACTTTCTTCAGTGCAGATAAAATCACAACCGAGGCCTGGAGCGGATGATCCCGAGACAAACGACTCTATGCCTGCAGAGTATTTGCGATCCTTGAATGCTTCGGGCCTTGCACCAGGTGAACTCTCGCTGAGGTTGGATGTCCTGTGATCCTTCTTCGCAACTTGGCTCCATCAGCGGGGTTGTGCAATGGCACCCGATTAGTCGTGCGTCGTATGTCTGATCGAGTGTTGGAGGCCAAAGTCTTGGGCGGGGAGCATAACGGTGAAGTTGCTTTCATACCCAGAATTACCATGACGCCTTCCGGTAACACCACCGAGTTTACGTTCACCCTCTCTCGGCTTCAATTTCCTATCCGTCTCGCTTTCGCCATTTCCATCAATAAGGCTCAAGGGCAGTCAATTAAACATGCGGGAGTTGATCTTCGTGTGCCCGTGTTCACACATGGTCAACTCTATGTTGCACTGTCCCGAGCAACTTCACGAAATCGAGTCAAAGTTCTGTTACCGGGACAGGAGCAACTCGATCGAACATTGAACGTTGTCTTTCCTCAGGTCTTCCAATGATGATTATACTTTGTATATTGTTATTCGGACTACATTTGCTTGGTAGATCTTTGGCACTTCAGCTTTCGCATGAGTTTGTTTTTTCGGTCGAGTAAACGAATTAAGTAGAAGAAGTATCAACACGGCCAAATATATCATCTACGTCCTGACATCGTGCCAACGCCGGATTTTTCGTTTGCGTTGGCGTCGAGACCTCATTTGTTGTGCACTAAAAGGCTCTAGAATCAAGGCAATATGGCCCATACCACGGTGCTGGAAGCTTGGCCCAGCCTGCGATATTCCCGGACGAAAAAAAATCAGCGGGTAAAATCAACGTGAAATGGGATGAATCCATGCACCATCTCTTCACCTGCCGACTCCATGTCTACACTGTGCGACTGCCAACTTGATCGGAAGGCTTCAGCCGTGTCTGCGTCTATCTGGTTTCGTCAGCCAAATTTGGGCTTCTACGAGTACTACTGTAGGACAGACTTGCTCCCAGCATTCACCTTGATACTGGTGTTCATTTCTGTTAATCTACGAGTTACTCTCTGTCGCTGGTGATCCTCAAGTGTGCTTCCATCGTTTAAAGGCGGTCAGTGCGCCCACCGCCGATCCTGCGTCATATGTCGATCTATCGTCATTGCGCCACTCAATTCCGGCTTGGAGTTCCGTTCCAGTGACGCAAAACGATAACATGACTGACTTTAACGCGCTAGACGGTGAGAATTTTCGTTCGTCGCGACGGTCGCGTCCTCTGGCTGTTTCGTGTCTCCACCAAACTCCACTGACGTATTGGTTTGGTCGAGGATTTATAGGCCTCTGCTTCGACCGTTATTCACAACAGCCCGCAACTCATTCACAATCTCACTATATATCCACCACTATGCCTTCCTCCATGTCTTTTTCCGGTGTCGCCGTTCTGGAAAACCCTCGGGCCATCCCGCACACAAATACCATCTTATTTGACGCTCAAAGTTTTTCTGAGCCTGCAATTGTCGCGTCCTTGCGCTACTTCAACGAAAACAAACTGGAATTTGCACCGGTCGCTTGCTGTATTGTAGTGGTCCATGTACGTGGTGATTGACCGAAAAAAATCTAGGTTTGAGCTCATTCAATTATACAGGCTGCCCGTATCTCCCCCGATATTGAAGTCTTCTCCGACAAACTAGCTGCTGTGGACTACCACCTCTTTGGAGACATCAAATATGGGAGTCTCATCCTTGACCCCGTATTATGCTCGAGCTGAGAATGTTTTCGAGTTGGTACCCTTCGGCTTACCAAAAGATTTCGTTCCCAAATATCATGTTTATGTCAACGTTTGCGGCATTGCTTCGGAAGTCGACAAAGAGAATAGTTCTTTCGACATCACCGCAGAGCTATATCTCTCCACCAATAAAGCTTACAACAATCAGTTCCCCGTTCACTGTATCTTCCCTGACACCCCGCGCTGGAAGAAATCCAAACCCGTTCCTGAGCAAGGGAAGCCAGTTGCGATCGAGGGATTCTTGGCCGGTGCCGAGCGTAACCCCGATCGTACTGTCAAGCACTTCATCATTGACTTTGAAAAAGTCACTTTCGTGGGTCAAGGGACGTCTGCACCGAAAGCGGAGGCAAGTCCCGTTAAATTGAGTATGTGATTGTTTTTTTTTTCCTATAGAATTTAATTGTTTGTCTAGAATCTAACCCTGGCGCCTCCTCTGCTCTCATGTTCACCGGTTTCGACGAGGTCGCTCCACCGACAGAACCGGCCACAAAAAAACGGAAAATAACCTTAGTCACCAACGACGAACACTCTACTGAGCAGCCGAACAACGAAAGTGACGATAAAGGCGAAGGCAGTTCAACGGGACGTCGCCGCCAGCGACAGTAAATGTGATAATGTAATTTCTATATACGGAATTCAACATTCAAAGCTAGATACTTAGTCTCGTGACCAGACTCTTATGACAGGGTTCCCTTTGGGATGGCATAAGAGTCTGGTCACGAGACTACTAGATACTTATGCTGTGGGTGAATACCTCGGGATAGCTTGATTACGTCAGGATATCACCTAATCGGGTTGTTCCGTGATGTGTGTCATTGCCGCCAGCCTTTCATGTTCAAAGTTGGTTCAAAGCTTCACAGTTCAGCGGCCGAAATTTGCAGACAGGCCGAGGATGGAAAAAACAGAGGTACCTTAGGATGCATTTGACGAAAATTCGGTGTTTCGGGGCCAACATGAAGCCGGGAAAGCCCGGAAAAATGCGAGTCAAACTGCATTTAACTTCAGGATCCTGTATCAAGGTAATTGTAGTGAGCAGATGAATTCCAGAACCTATGTTTTGCAAATTTGCATAAACTGAATGGTCTACTTTGCTCTGAATGTTGGTTTATGACCAATTTACTATTCAGACCAATGTTCAGTCGAACAAATGTTCCACTGAGTTTAGCGGTAAGTAAGCGCACCGGAAAATAACATGTAGTGTCTGATGAATGTGATTCAGATCCGAACACGGATTTTGGGACGTTTGGTGCTCCCCGAGATGACCGAGATACTCATTTTTTCACTGATTTTGCCGCTTCAACGTTAGAATCAAGCTTGTCTTGCTGGATACGGCTCCAATAAAGTAGAAACCAGAGTCAAGACTTTGATAGCGAGAGGTATGTACCACAAATGAGTCGCAAGTGCAGCTGCTGAGCGCTGAGCAGCCAAAAGTGTGAAATAAGTAATTGATGTTGAGACTCGGCCTGGACACAGGAGATCAAAAGACAGCGATTACATTGGCTGGAAAGCTTACCAGTTACTATGAGAGTTTCTTACAGAGAAGAATAACGCTCAATCTCAGAAGAACTCAACAAGAAGTTATTGAACTTGAAGTTGAAATGCTGTACGCGAGGCCTCAAAATGATCAAATTTCTATAAGAAATACTCTGCTGAGCTTTTACCTGCAACCAATCGATTGAAAACAGGCGCGAGGCACGCGTTTCGATAGTTTAACAACCCAAGTTCGCCGTTGGGTCACACTCGTGACATAACGCTTTGTGTTTGCTTGCCATCGAAGACGACATGCCGGCCGCGGAAAAAACCAATTGGGGGCAGAGGTATCCAGATCAACCACGAGACCGGACCCGGTCAACAGCTCGTACCCGGCTCTTTGCGTGGCCAACGGGCCAAATACCACATTGCGCGCCGCAGGCGCCGGAAAAAAATAGCAAAATTGAACATTTTCATACATTGAGAACAACCACCAAATGCCCCGAGTTTGAGCCACAAGAAACCGCGAGATTCTCTCTTTTCTCGCCCCTCCTCTCCCTCCTTCTTTTCTTTTTTGGGAATTAATATTTTTTTCCTCTTGACACCCACAACATAAGTATCTAGCCCGAATTCTAAGAACCAAAGACTTCGTGTCTGGGTGGGACAAGACAAGACAAACGAAAGGAACATTTGTATTGGCTGACCGCTAACAAAATGCCGTGAGCCGCCCCACTTGGTGCATCATTTTGTCGAGATGTTGATTTCGTGCCCCATGCTCCACACCATCTCTCTGCACGATGTCAATTCACTCGATGCTCAACCATGCCCGCGACAACGGCCCGTCTTCGCCCATTGCTGCTCAAGACGCCCTCTATGACTCAGCCAGAGCCCTTTTTGCTTAGCAGAACAATGGAGCGCGAGGGGAATCTTGGCGAGCTGAGTGCAGTCAACGGTGCACCTGTGAGGATCAGAGCGATCCCAGTTTCAAGAAAGAGTCGGAGTCAGGTCAGCAATTCAAAAGGATGTTGGCATGCCGCACCTGTTGAAAAGTAATGTTTCCTTAGTCCGAGTCTGAACGGCGTTCAGCGGGCCATAAAAGACGGAGGAAGAGAGAAGCAAAGGAAAAAGAGAATGATGGTCGTTTGGTACGCAAGACTTGCGATCTGAGCTACATTGTGGACTTCGCACTGATTTTGCGAGCACAGTCAGGCATTGGAAGACCTGTAAACTTGACATGATCATTGGCTCAACGAGCACGCCGGCAACGAGAGCTCGCTGGCGATATTAGAGGCTTTGCGGTAGCCACTGGTAGTCTGGAATTTACCGCGTGGCAGGTCATAGGAGGGTCGCCTTATTATATAATCATCGCGTTTGGCAAGTTGTTCCCACGGCAGTTCCTGCCTCTTTCAACTGCGTGGTCGCTCATTTTCCCATAGTCTGAATGGAAAGATGCATTAATAACCATTTCTCTACACTCCCCGGAGGTTAGAATAGCTTATTTTCTGTTTTGTAGTCCAAAGACGAGTATTGTTTCTTTTCGCCGCCTTTGGCCGGCGGCGGACACCTCAAATTGAACTCATCCAAATCTCATCCGTTTCTCGAGCTTTTTTCTGGCTTCAAGTGCCGTTAATGCATTTTACAGTGGCCGCCATTAAAACTGCACCAAGCGGTTCTGGGGCATTCAGTGTGTCTTTTGACTCAAACAAAGTTCTGGACATGGAAAACAGGGCACTTTTCAGTGCTACACCGCACCGAGAAACGGTCTTCACAGGTCGAAAGTACTCGCAAATACGACCTCAGTCATATGTTACTTTACCTAGATTCCTACAGTTTTGGACCCGCAATGGCTGCTTGAAGATGGTCATTTTGGTCATTTTTTGAATGACTCTGGCATTTTTAGGCCAAAATGGCCATCTTACAGCAACTATTCACTGTGGCTCGATTACCATATATGGTAATTGGGTCGTTGGCTCAAAAATTTTCATTTCACTCAGATTTCATGTCCTGCACTTTGTTTGAGCCCAGAGACCACGTCAATGACTCGAAACGCCTTGTTGCATTGTTTTCTGCAGCCACTGTAGATCATTTGAAAGCCTTTTGCAAAAATAAGGCGCGTAAATACGCGTCCTAGATACCAGGATGGAACGTGAGAGATTTATGATTATATAATAAGGGGACCCGCCAATCACTAACCCCTTGGAAGTGACAGACTATTATAATACACCGTAGGTACGAGGAGTTTTGTATTTTAATGTCTGTTTATAAGAGACTAAGCCACTGGTGGCTATTGGTGGCTAATTTTTCTCGGGACCAGACGACAGCCTCTGGGTAGAGTAGCCACCATTTGTACGTCCTATTGACAGGATGCAGTGGTGGCTACCTTGAGCCGGAGGCTCAAGAAACTATTGCACACGAGGAGCTACCAATAGCCACCGGTGGCTACCGCAAAGTCTCTATTGAGGATCTATTGGACATCAAGGGATATAGAGGTTGTCATAGGTCTCGAGCGCAAACGCTACGGCGGAGAGTTGAACAAGGGAACGAAGGTTAAAGCCCAGTCAAAAGCCCGCGAGATGGATTGAAATGAAACGTGACGAAATGAGCGATATTCAAACCATTTCACCGAACCACAAACAATTCCGCTTATTTGCACTGAAATGCGTTATAGTGCGCGCTGTTTTGTAATAGTTTGAGAATTTGCACAATGCATCTCATTACATTACACACGATATCGCGAGGCATTATGGCGCTGACAGAATACATTGGGATCGTTTGAGATGCATCTATATTACAATTGAGGACCCCCGGTCCCTGCCAGACAAACCAGCCAACATAATTTGTCTTCCCTTCATTCGTATTGGCCAAAGGCCCCACAATGCCGTCAACCGCCCCACTATGTCGTCAGGATCTGTTGAGATTGCCCACCGCTCCACCAGACTCCACCCATGAGCTCCTTGCATTCTAACTACTGTACCACCATGCCCTCGACTGGACACCATTCACGCTCACTGTTACCTGCAACACCGTCCATGACTCGACCTGAACCTTTCTTGCTCGAAACAACGAGGAATCCAAGGGGGTGCGGGCCGGAGAAGCTGGCACACCGGGCAGGGAGGGTGGGTCGGCCGCTGGGCCAGAGAAAAAAAAAAATAATGACCTGTTATGTTTTGGGCTTAAATGGGTCTATGAGGTTCCGGGTTGAGTAGAAACCAATTTTACCACTGTATACAGTACGTTCTGACCTCCAGGAGCCATTCGGAAGCCTGTTTCGGATTTGGAAGGGACCGGCAATCAAGTTGGCCGTATTTGGCAACGTCAATACCGAGATGTGTTGGAATTTCAAGTGGTGTTTTTGTAGTTTTAGATGAGAGATCTCACTCATAAAACACCGGGTAGATGACTTTACGAGGTTTGAGGCAAGAATTGCCTGCTGAACAGCTGTTTTTGATGGTAAATTCCATACAGTGGCGGCGCCATCTGATGCCACCCCTAAAAATAGAACAGCCTATTTCTGGAACTGTTGATGCAAATGGAGTCGATTGGGGTCACATCAATTTTTTGGGGGTGGCATCAGATGGCACCGCCCTGTATATGGACGTCACGTGGTAGGGTGGTTCCCGGCGAAGGGTCTCTAACAAAAAAAAGCAGCGTGAGGTGTTTTTTTTTCGGTTTCAGTACCCCCTTGGAGGAATCCCGAGTCCGACACAAATGTCAACAGGAATTCGGCTCAGGTTTTAAACTCAAAGGGCAGCTTCAGCAATTTGACCATTTCAAAAAACAACCTCGATCAAGACCTCGGAGACAGGCCACTTGAACATTCATGCCTCAAGCCATTACTAATTACATAATTAAATAATTAATAGGCCCAAGGTCAAGAAGGTCAACCCCCCCTTGACCTGACCTTGACCTGACCCTTGACCCTCGGGTCAGGTCAAGTAGTGACCTCCGCAACCCTGCAGCCTATCAGTAGGAAGCCGCGAGGTCGACAGCCAGCGGCGTTTTGATATTGCAAGCTAAGATTGTCAACGATGCGAAGATGCCGTGCTCAGCCTTAATCCAAAGGGAAACCGTGTATCCCGTAGCGAAGCACGGGCTCACTTGACTTGACTTGACTTGACTTGAAGTTCTATTATATGCCGTACCTGGCCAGTAGTGAGGCTATGCGGCAGTACAAGAGGGGAGGTTAAGGTTACATGATCACTGGTAGGTTACGGGACGATTGTGGTAAACAGAAAGGAAATGGAAATTTGGTATCTTGTAAGGAAAATGGTATGACGAGGAGAGACGTGAACGTGTGAATGAGGAACTAGTGTATGTAGGAGAGTGAGGTACTATAATGGGGTTGCGTGAATCAGAAACGAAGATCGCGAAAGGGAGAGAGAGATTATTTAATGAGCGTGTTGTTGAATGAACGGAAGGGGATGAATTGAAGACTTATCCAAAGACTCATGCAGATCCTTCATTCGCCCCGCGAGCGTCACCAGCAACTCCTTGCGCTTAGGACACGAATACGAATCAGCGCGATGCTTGCCGAGCTGGCCTTGGAACTGACAAGTTGAATCTTCTGCCGAGGAAGTGCCGAGGATCACCTGTCAGGCGCCGAAGTCCGATCAGATTTTCTCCCAAATGAGGTCAATCAGTGATGGATAATCATTTTGCTGGCAGGTTTGGTGCACGGCATGTGCATAGGCAGCAAAGAAAGTTGAACCATGGCTTGAATTTGTATGGGCGATATACTAGAGGGTTTGCGAAGAGCCATTGGAGCCATTGAATGGCTACCGATTTCCGTATTAGGAAAGTTTGATGGGCTAAACTTTTATGTCGAAGTCAAGAAGAGCTATTTGGAATGAAAATTGGATGCTGAGACCGGGGGTAGCTTTCGTCAATACGCCGGAATTCGGGCACTTGCGTAGCCATTAGCCATTCAATGGCTGCATCGCAAACAGGCTACTGTGCAAAAATTCACTACAGTTTACAGGGTTTTTGTACACAACTTACATTGTTGGCAGCAACTTTATTTGCTTACATCTCGAGGTTGGTTACATCTGCTCTTTTGGTTGCATCTTGCTTACATCTCCGAGTTGGTTGCATCTCATCCCAGGCTTGACATTTAGGAGGTAAAACGATCCGCCATCTGATTTTGATCTGACCCCCGTTCGGCTTGTTCAACAGGACTTTCGGGCGACTGTGGAAGGGCAGGCAGACATTCAGAGAAAATACAGATCTCCTTGCACTAGTATTGGGATAACGCTTGAGGGGATCTGTGGGGAAAAGGCAGCAGCAACTCTGTCTCTGCACAAAAAATGAACATACTGATCGGTGCCTCTGAATATCGAGGTAAGTGTACTTTGCCTTGTGAAAGTAATGATTTTTCGAACCTTTCTTCGCTCCTCTCTTAGCTCACGTCCGTTGTGAGTATTGTTTGACAGGACATTGTTGGATAACCCGCGATTTGTGCCTTTGCCGAACCTGCCATGATGCCGTCGATGTCGGCATGCAGCTGCGATCATCAGCGAAACAGAGGTTACCTTGCTTGACAAGGTCTCTCCAACCTCATAATTAGCTAAGCAGCACATCGGATGTAACCCATTGATGCCCGTTTTCTCCCGACGCACAGCTTTCCAAAGGCTCCAAAATATTGATCTCATCAGATCTCTCTCAGCGCTCAACAAGCGCTTAACCTGAACGCAAAGTTAACGCTCAACACTCAACAGCGCTCTCCCTGCTCAGGACATCTAATAGCTATGGTCACGATTGTGCGACTTCCCTGCATCTACCCCCGGGCCACCTGCTGTGTCTTTCTATCTCAGGGTCTCAACCAAAAAACCAATATCTTTCAAGTTCCGACACTTCCGAAATCTGGAAAGTTGAAACGGTTCTGAGGTCTGAACATCTTCGGCCTTCAGCTTCATGCTACCTAAGGCCCCAATTGGGCCCGTGGGTAAAATCCTCAGAAGTAACTGGAGCAACAGTAAATCGGCAATCCGAGCTCTTCTGAACCGGATGAGACCAAGGCATTCTTGCAGCTTCAAGCTCTCATTGTGCGGCCCGTGATGCTCCTGCACCACATATACCCGCTCCCGTCGCTCTCCTATGCACGCCTTGCCTCAGCCTGGACCGTCACCATTGCGAGGTTGTGTCTATTCGGAGGTGGTCTTTTGGTCGAGGTAAGCTATCTCGTTTCTGCTCACCCATACACATGGCTCAACACATAGCTCAACAACTTGACCAGAAAAATGACCATGAGGTTGTTGTCATCGCACCTCTGGACGAAAATACGACCTCTGGACTAGCGTATGTCATGCTGCTTTCTATCTTTCCCTTTTGCTCATCTCCGAGTTCCAGCTTCACATGTCTATCATGCCCATGAGCAATGCTCGCCATATGTAATCCCTCTATTCATACACCTATCCTCAGCTCTGACATTCACCGACAGACTCGGCTGCACCTTCGCTCGGTCGTTGAATCTGATACACGTCCAGCGATTTCCCCATTATATTTGCCTTGTACAACAAACACATTCCGCATCGCCGGCCAAGACCGAAACCATTCGATATGCTGGGGGCGCAGTGGCAGCGCGGGCCAGTGTTCATCGAACATTCATCTGCGATTGGATGTCAGTGAGCACGCGCGAGTAGGTAGGGCAAAGAAAAAGTGAGAAAGTAGCGGTGAGGAGGTAGATAATGAGCAAAAGGAAAGGAAAAGGGGACAGCGAAGATGGAGAGAAAAGGTTCACTCACCGCACAGAGGCCCGGGAGTTTGAGTCCGGGAGCCTGAGTCCGTAAGGCTGAGCTCGTCTATAAAATTGCAGACTGACTGCAGACTGACTGCCGCCTGGCTGGAGCCAAAGCCGCCGGTCCCGTACGATTACCAGAGGTTGGCGCGTTGGATGGAGTCAGCAGAGGCTCATAACGTAGGGGACGCGGCACTTGTTGAACTCGATGGGCCCGTGGAGATGTCGTCGTCGTCGTCGTGACTCGTCGGTGTCGACGTTGGTCACGGGTGCGGCTCTCTTTGATTTCAAACCACCACTTCACCACCACCGACAACCACAAAGTCAATTACGGAGGGTGCTTCTCATTTTCGTTGTTGAGTCCTGCCATCTGGTCTCCAAGCCGCCTCCCTGGTAAACTGCAATCAGTATGTCGGATTCAAATTTCGCGACACTGATAGTCTGATACTTAGAGCAAGAGCAAAGAACCCTATGCTAGTGCACGCCGGTGCTCGCAATAAGTAAACGTACCTTCAGCCTACTAGTCGACTGTAGCTTTTCTTGCAGGTTGTACTATATTCAAGCTCAATTGATGTATTCAATCATAGAATTCTCCGATCTCGGTGGACTTTCTTGCGATCGCGACGTAACGAAAACGCAACCATTGAACCCAATCCACATTTCAAAGCACTATTCGGATGTGTAGCGGGTAAGTGTGCCTTACAGACAATGTATGGTTTTGTTCGCGGCGAATTATTACTAAGTATTTATTTCCAGTGCTTTTTCCCCTCCCAGTCAAAGGATTCACGACGATTCTGACACTTTTATCTTTTTCGGCGAATTCGTACGTAAAATTCGCCTGTTCGACTGCCCTCTTCGGAAGCTCTGGCTAACCGTAGCCGGGCTGCAGACAGGTCGCGACTCGGATGCAACCAGGCAGCGCGCGAAACATGCGAGTCCCGACCCGCAGCCTGGCGGTAACGAGACAGGCCGCTGTCGTAGGACTCCTTTATCGACTCTGTACCCATTGTAAGTACCAGCCAAGCTTTTTCTCCCACTTTCCACTGACTCGGCTACTCCTTAGATCTGTGAAGGCGGTTCCGATTCTCTGTTATTGTTCCTGCATGCTTCTTTACAGTAATTACGCAACCTTTTCTTCTCGGCAGATTTTTACCTAAATAAGTTCCCTATCTACCAGACTGATTCTTAGCTTCAGCACCTTCTTGGCTAGAAACTCAGTGTATTGATCGGTCCTTTGGGAAGAGTTTTCGGAATTTGGTGAGCATTGAGTCTTTTCCTTGTTAATTTTCTTCTGCAACCTGATTGAAACTGCGCTGCGACAAGTCGGCTTCAACGGCTGAACATGACCACGATCGGGCTGCATCCTGACTGCTGTCGATAGTGGACCGCTTACCAACTTCGAACTGAATGCTGTCTGTCTGCAGACGGGCTTCCATGCTCTTGGAAGTTAAAGAAATCGTGTTGAGTAACTTTTGCATCAAGGTGTTCTCACGCTGAACGCCGTCGAGCTGCTACTTGCTACCATAATGTCCTTGTTTATCGTCAAGATTTCGTCCTTGTCCGACATTAAGGTACCTCGTCAACTGCAAGCCGTCCACCTTTGGTACTGTTCCATCGGCCTCCTTCCTCAGATTGATTGATACTGACAAGGCTCTTCCTATTGTTTCGACAAATCCCCGACACGCTCCTCTGAATCGGAGCCGCAAGATTGCCGTGAACTTCCAGTGTAGGGTTTTCACTGGATAAGACTTAGGATAAATTCATGGTTCTTTCTTATTGCTTCCGCTGATTCCCGCAACGATCCGCACTTTTTATTGTCTCGGTGAGTTTTTACATAATTAAATTCCCGTACTTCTGCGGACGATCAAGGACCCTACAGATGGCAAATTGGATCCAATGGCTGGATTTAAACACGGCTGGGCTGCATCCTGACTGCTCACCGAACTGTGAGCCTCCATTCTAGAACTCGCTTTCAGGAACTCACATTTTGTTGCGAGAAGCTCGAATTGAATTACTAATGTTGTGATTTAGATTCAACTACTCAAATTTCGGAGTTGAATTCAACGTACAGATCGGTTTGAGCACCGTGAAAGCTATACCCTCATGATTAGATGTATTCCAAGGAATAATATTACTTGCAACACGTTCACAGATATTTTGTATTGCTAATGTTCTGAGCTGTATGCAGCCTGGCTGCATCCTGTCGCCAGCCCGGCTGCAGCCTGACTGCAGGATAATTTCCGCCAAGCTGAAACTAATAGTTTCGGTGTCAGAGCGGAAATTGATGCTGAATCTTATTGTTCCAGCGTCGCTGAAATCAATACTGAACTTATCAGAATCAGACTCAGATTCAGCAGTTCTGAATTTTTGAGTCTCATGGTTACTGAAATGGGTATTGAGATTCAAAAAAATCTGTCACAGTTTCAGCCCAATGGACACTCAAACTCTCAGTTGCGATTCCAGACCAGCTGAATTTATCACGGAAACTCAAAATCTCCTCAACGGATTCAGTAGAACGAAATTTGAAAAATTCAGACCCAAATTCAGCGCGGAATGAATTCCAAAGTTTCCTCTACAAGTTCAGTGTGACGGAAATTTTATTTTTCCCGGTGTGTGATTCAATGGAATCGTTGATAGCGTCGATTGGATAATACAAGGCTTCGGATGGTCCCGTCGCGACGGGTGGGAATTGGTGAAAATCTCCGCATACTATCAAATTAACCGCACCAAAAGATTGGTCGGTTCCCCTTCCCTTGGCGATGCTGATGTTTCGTGACAGTAATGCAAGAAATTCTTTTGCAAGCATGGAGACTTCGTCCAACACAAGATATTCAATACATTTCCAGAATCCCTAGACATTTTTAGTTTGTGATATGAGAATCTCGATAAATAGATGACTGACTCGCAACTTTTCTTTAGCTTCGTCACTCATAGATTGGCCATTCACGGAGATTCCGCCAACTACGTGTGTAGTTTTGCCGTCGATGACAGATGCTGCTATTCCCGTGTACGCCGCTTTCAGCAGCATATGTGGGACACCGCGGTCAGCGAATGTCTTTGTCACAGTGGTTATGACCTTAGATTTCCCGGTACCACCTTCTCCGTGCAAGAGCATCCGCAATGACGGAGGTTCGTTTCCCGCCAGCTTATGATCTAAGTGCCACACGATGATATCGTATGCTCGTCGTTGATCTGGCTGTAACTGATCGGGATCTGCTGGCTGAAGAGTCTCAATTGTCGAATTCAATATCGGAAGCATGTCAACCGTGGGGTCTGATGCTATCTCGGTCTGAAAGAGAGCGTCCGAGGCCACAACATCCCCTCTCTCCTCAGTGTCTGGGTCACGAGTATACTGCGGCGGCACATTGAGCTGCTGTACGTCGCGATCCATTTGTTCTCTCCACTTAATCAGGTTGGATAAATCAGCTCCGGTTGCGCACGCTACTGACGGTCCGGGTGTCACATCCCAACGAGAACAGTCGTTGGGGAAAATTTTTGCCATCCGCGCAATCTCCACCGCCATTCTTCCGTGCTGGAATTCCCGCCAGAGATATTGTAGTTCATTTGCTGAGGTTTAGCGGCATATCCGGCCACATAAAATGTTGTATTCATTGTGTCCCGTCCATTCGTGAGCAACTTTGCATCATTATTGCACCGAACATTGACCAGTATGCCCGGAATCCAGCCGTTCATGAACTCGTAGACTCTTCTTTGACCCCAATTTCCGCCTTCAATAAAATCCTTTTCGTGGCAAGTGAAGGGTGCTCTTCGCTTGCATCGCAACCCCCCGGATTTGCTAACAATCAAGCATCGCCGGACTTGGCAGGAGTGAACCTGTTCAGTACCAGCGAGTCGTAGCTCAAAAGCCTTCAATTGTCGATCATAATCTGGCGCCGTGGGATGGGGGGGGGGGGGGGGGGGGGGATTGTATGCGATATCCTTCTCCACAGGTATGCTTTTAACAGATTGAGCTGTTTCGAGGCCCGGTAAATGAGCTCGTAAATTTGCCTGTATGTACGCCGCAATACGTGTTCGGAATGGTTCTTGCTTTAATAGCTCGACCATTTGGTCGGGATTCGGTGCGTGTTTTAGCCCAACAAGAAGATGCAAATGCAATGAAGCCCTGTTTTGTGCTTCAACAAATCCAAAATAGGCTGCAACTTCGCACAAAATCCCCATGGAACTTTGCACTTGAAACGGGGTCACTTCAATTCCAAACAAGACCTCGAGAATTGTACGGATCGTAAAGTGAAAAAACTTTGCTGCTGCGTATGGATCAGCTGCAATATTTTGCGCCCGTTTCTCGCCGTCCGGGCCTAACACAGCCATGAATTTATCAAGATCAATGTCTTCTCCTGCAAAGATCTGGGCAATTGGATCGTGAATATCGACAGGATCAATGGTGATCCATAGATTCCAGGGTCGAAGGTAGACTGGCGTTGACCACAGCTGACCGCGTAATGACGTGCGAGACTGGTTGGAGCCCTTGACTCGCCCAGCTGTTGAATGGACATGCTGCCGCAACAACTTCACGGTCGGGTCCGAAATAGGCAATCCCTGTTCTTCCTCGCGACAAGCTTGCTCAGAGTGTATTTTATACATTAAATACAGTGAAAAATACGTGTATTATACGTATAATACCTCGAAAAGTTTTCGCCTGCGGCGCCAGTATTATACGTAAAATACAGGCCTGTATTTCAATACCTGGCGGCCGCGCAGCGGCCGTGTATCATACACCGGCAAAATCTTTCAATACCCAGCCCTACCCCCTTGGCCTCCCCACCTCTGACATGTGACGTAACAAATTGTTCCTTTTTTGGTCAACTGATCCTAAAGTGATTTTGGTGATGAATGGCGAACGACCTACCAATCGTGCCGACTATCATACTGTAGTACCGAGGCATAGGGGCGTGCGGGCATTCGTGAAGCAATGTTGGCCGGACATCGATGGTCCGAGTCGCGAAAGGGGCAGAGTGGAGTATTTACTAGTGTTTGCACCTCACTCTCTTCCGAACCACCATGTCAAATGTCTCGACTGTTAACAAGCTGCTCGAGCAAATTCAAGCGCTTCCAGTGGCGATAGAAGAACAAAAACGAGTACTGTTCGACCTCGAACAAAGAAGGAGTAACGCTCGAATGACCCTAAATTCCTACCTCGATCCAATGGCCCGTTTGCCACTAGAGATTCAGTCGCAGATATTTTTTGATGTCGAGCCGGGAACCGCGTCAAAGGTACCGCATTCGCTAGCGGCACCAATGGTCTTCCTTACTATCTCTCGGCTTTGGCATGCCATCGCCCTTGCCATCCCTCGTTTGTGGACTACATTGGAGATAGAGGCGTTGCCACGCAGGGCTGGTTATATAGAACTTTGCAATCGCTGGATCCAGCGCACTCAGAGTCTTCCCTTGTTGCTCTCTTTGGAAGGAGCTCGTGGATCCCTGCTGCTCGATCCCAACACTCAGGACTTGGTGACCCGCCATAGAGATCGACTGGAGAGTTTAAATCTGGGACTATCCGTCACGCGCTGGGATAATTTATATCCAGAGCGCCGAATACTTGTTCGAGGACCGTTCCCAGCCCTGCGAACCCTTCGCGTTCATGCAAATGAGGGGATATCCTTCTCGAAGGTGGATGAGTGGCTCGATCTGTTAATTGCGGCTCCCGCACTAACAACGTGCACTTTTGATAACATGTCGTTCAATGGCATGACTACTCTAGGTGTACTCCAGCTCACCGTTTAGTCCACCCAGCTCTTCGATATCTCTGTTTCGGGGAAGCATATAGCTTCAGTTCACGTCTTAACCATGGTAACACGGCCACTTTGTTGAAATATGTCACGCTTCCCGCGCTCCAAACGCTCCGAATAACCAATCTGGACATCAAGGAAAGCGAATTTATTTCTTTCCTCACTCGCTCCTCGCCGCCTTTACGCTCGTTGTCACTGGTTTTCAATCAGCGATGGCCCCCACAGTTCATGAGTGCGATTTTCAAGTCAATGCCTACCCTCACGAGATCGGAACTCGTTAGGGCATCCTGGAGCGATCCCAATTTTATGCTTACACTATTGACGGCGGCGCAGGATGGTGCCCTTCCTCTCCTTCACACCCTCAGGGTCGTCATGCACGCTGTGCGGCCGTAGAAAATTGATTACCTGCGTCTATCTAGCATTCTCCGCACTCGGCGCACGACTCAACAAACACCGCTTGCGGTTTTTCAACTCTGCTTTCCTTCGAAAGACGTTGAAATCGCTAAGGAGTCACTGAATGAAGAGGCTCTGGCAGCGTTTCGTCAACTAGCTCAAGATGGGCTAGACATACATATAGGACCTAAGGGGCAGAACTTGGTACTCTGATAGTCGTAGCCTGTAAGCTCCCTTTTTTACGGCTCATGTACTATGTCTGTACTGTAGCTGGGGGGGAATAAATCGCGTTTTTTCAAAACGAAAAAAAGAGAGAAATTGGGGAAAAGGGAGGAACATTCAGGAATTTATTGGGAGCTTTCGTACCTCGTTTTGTAGCTCCAAGCTTGCTCTAACGATGAAAACGATGTGCTTGATTGGACTATCAAAGCCGCCCGAGTCCTCTTAGTCTCGTCATAAATAAACTTGATCTAGTAAAGCTAACAAATTAGCCGGTGGGAAAAACCGACGTGAAGCTGCCGCATATGGGAGTTACGGCAACCATGAGGGGAGGGGTCTGCCGATGTCGCTGGAAAAAAAAAATTAAAATTCGAGGTGATATCCGGATTTCGCGGATCGGAATACCCTTGTGGTTCCAGTTCCAATTTAAACTGCATCACAATATGTGTGTAAGGGCAACCTTATATCTCGAGGGTCTAGCGAGGAAGAATCCGAAGTTAATTCAGAAACTACTACAGCCGTTTCAGAAAAAGAATGCGGGTTTTGATCTTCGTTTTCAATTTTAATTGACTGTTGACGACTCCGTCAACGGCACCGTGCGGCTCCACAAGTCTCCACAACTGCCGTGAGCTTGTCGATGGGCTCAAGCACGCATTTGAGCCCTGCTGGAGGTCAGATTGGAGCTCTGATGTATTCACAAAGGTTCAGGGAGCCTCACCAACTCACTCTCTGGCACGAGAATGCGCTGAAAGAGACGTAGAGCTTATTCGACAAGGGTGGAGCCGAGGACGCGGGACCAAACACAGGTAAGCAGATTTCGAAAACGAAAATCAATCAAAACCGCATTCTTTTTTCGAAACGGCTGTAAGAATACATCACAGCGCACCTAGCGAGGGAGAATCCGAAGAGAAGAAAGGCTGAGGATTCCCACGCTAGGTGCAGTACAGTGCCGGACACGCAAAGTCAACAATGTTGATTGCCGGCGAACGGGTGGGCATAAATCTGACTTCAGATTCGGATTCGCCGACCCCTGAAAAGCTCAGAAAACCACCTCCGAAGTTTTTCCCACGACATTTTGGCTGTGGCCAAATTTTTTAGGTCAAAAATCGAAACTGTGTGTACCCCTTTTGAGCTAAGGGTGACGGCCTGAACTACAATCTGGGCGGTAATCCGTGCAAATTCTCAGCACCAACCCACGGCAGCGGCACGGCATGGTGATCAAGCATGTTGACACATGGTCTGTGATAGAATTGATCAACATGATGTACAGCTGTTTTGCAATTGTTGTCCGGTTTCTGATGGCTCTTCAGAAGTTGTTTACCTGTGATTGCTGGCTATAACCAAGTTGTCCTAAACGACATTACTCAAGACGATTGGTCGAGTTTAAACGAAGTTTACACAAGGGTAATCGTCGAGTGAGCAGTACTGCATCTCCGAGCCCTTCACCCTCACTCACCCTCTCTACCTACAAAGGTCGTAAATGAGAGCACACTCCTCTCCACCATCCGAGGTCGTAAGCGAGAGTCGAAGTGGTGAGCAAGTTTAACTCCCTATGCTCCTCTCTACCCCACGGGTCGTAAACGAGAGTCGAAGCGTCCGAAGCCTCTTGCGTCTCTCTTCAATACGTCGCCGCTGCATTCACATGTTCTAATACTGACATCAATTTTCTAGTGCGATTACAAATCTGCGGGCCCCCTGGCGCGCGGTGAGACCCCACTCTTTTTTCTCACCGCCGCCAGGTTCGAATCCTTGTTTTTATTTACTGCGTCTTATTCTCATAGTTGCCTAGCTGTATACTTCGTGTTACCCACCCTATTTCTCACTCGACGCTCATCCCACCCTCGTAATGATGTACAATACATTGTATTACCCTAACGGACACGGCCTAATACACGCGGACTGCTCTCCGCCGGGAGAGCAGTTGATTTGGCTGATAACAACTTGTCCTAAACGACATAACACAAGACGATTGGAAGCAGGCAAAAGGTTGCATAGTCTCTTTGTCCTATTATTACACATTCTTTTATGTATGCTTTGAGGCGGGAAATTAGTGTGCCGAGTTGCCTCTCTCACTGAACAACGGGAAACACCTGGCAACCTTAGATATCGGATTTGTAGACTATTGGGATACTAAGCACTTTTTTGGGGTACTTATCGGCCTGGAATTCCAGCCAGAGAACGCAAACATGTCTAAATTGGTCCAATTTTAAAGATTGATTCACCAACTCAAAACAAAACCATTGCATGTCATGCCCGTACTATAGAACATTAATGTTGCCGCGGCTCGCCGAGTCGAGTCGCGACTCACGGAGTCGACTTGGATTGCAAGTTGACTCGACTCGACTCGGCTTGGCCAAACTGAGTCACTCTAAGTGACTTGAAGCAGCTTAGTCTCTCAAGTCTGGTATGATTTTTGAGATTTGGCTCTACACTTTGACAAGAATTGGTAGAACACGTACGGGGGGCTTATCGGCTTGAGATTGAGACAGAAATCATAGGAGATTACTTGACTCGGCGTCAGTCAAGCTGTATATTAGCACTTTTCGCGGCCGTTTGGGTAAAAGTATCCGTGTATGTTGAAAGCGAGACCAGGATCAAGTTCAAAAAGTAGCCCCCATCAGAGCCCCGGTGTCATAGTAAGTGCAGGCAGCGTAAATTTTGGCAGTTAATTTCATGCGTACTGGATCGGCGAAGGAAGCTCAGTGAAGCAACCGGGAGCACAGCTGTAAAGGGTCACTAGTTCAGTAGTTGGAACTCAGAGAACTCCGAATTCGATAGTAGCGGAATCACAATAAGTTGAATCAACCGTGGGATCCACGGCTCGCGTGGCTCATCGCAAAACAAGCAGGTCCACCAGAACCAGGACGAACTCGTAATACAGTCGCCGGGAAACAAACTTGAATGTCACCGGGTTGTGGAGACGGCAGCGCGTATGGAAGTCGGAGGACCAGGAACACTGGACTGAGGTCGTCTTCTGAGCTTTGAAGCAGATAAGCTGGAACGATGCCTCGAATACGGCATGAGCTCAAGAATGTAGGCTCAGATCTCCGAATCCGAGGGGGGAAGTAACCTCGGAGTGAGTTCCGCCGGAAAGAGATGGCATTAAGAGAACACGATGCGTTTGAATTAATGGATAGTGAGTCGATGTGCACAAAGCGCATAGCGCAAGTTCGTTGAATGGGCCTATAAACCGAGCCAGCGAGCCGTTCATAGACATAGACAAGCGCGAGGTTGAGCCTCAGAGCATCCGCATCCGCGTAGGGTCACAAATCGAGAGCAACGAAACTCAATTGAGTGTGTCAGAGTACGGCCGGCTCATAGTGCGAGCGAGAAGCCCAGGGATAATATAGAAGTGATGGTAATCGGAATCGGAATTGATTCAAATTGTAGCGCAAGTAGCAAGTTTTCGAATAGATTTGACATAAGTAAGATTTCATGCCCTAAGCGTAACAGAAGCACAGTAAACGGATTCATGGAGGATAGTTGATCGCCATTATCCGCTCATTGAGGGAAGCTCGAGTGCGTTGAAACAGAGATAGCGGGTCGCGCAAGCAGTGGCGGGTAGAGGAAACCCGCGCTCATAGAAGCCCCGAACGGAGCCCCACACTGGCCGTCGTCACCCCAAATCGATACGGCAAAACGCATCATGCCCCTGGTGGAAGCTTGCGGAAGAGAGGTATTGGGATCAGTGGTGAGCAGTCGTCGATGGGGCACAAGTTGCGTAGCAGGACGAGGCTGGTCGAAGCCAAACAGCTAGATCATATCCGGACCATCGGGCGAAGCAACATCGTACATAACCCATTGAGGTGTTTCGAGGAGCCGCTGGGTATTTAAATCCGGTACAGCAATTCCATGTTGACACAATCAGAGCCGGTAGGAGAGTTCAAGAAGCGGAAACTTGGATGTGGATAGTCCAGACAGAATTGAACCAATCATACACGGTTTGCATGGCGCATCGACTATATGATCATGATTACTCATTGTAAACACTGAACAAAGGTTCGGGGAAGGAATCTACAATCAGCAGAGCGTTGTTCTAGCTCCGAGATACTGTAGGATAGATCAATTTGCGATGAAACAAGAGCCACGCCGTATCCGCTGTATGCGGGACATGAACTGGATGGAATAAAGCAAGCGATGAGGCAGAGATACGCCAGTATACCGTATCAGTAGAGATATCAAAAGACATGCAGAGTGTGGACGCCATGATCCAAGTAGACCGTGGCAGAGTCACACAGAGATGCTGAGACAAGGTAGACGTAGTCGCGTAGACGGAAAGGAAGAAGGGAGGACGTATGACATCATGGGGAGTAACGAGGAGGCGCCTTAGGTGAACAGCGACGGGTGCAGGTGCGGCATAGAATTGCAACTACACACATATGTGGGCGAACAATTCCAACGACTCCGAGTCCTAGATGTCATGCTTGGCACGTGTAGGTGCAGGTCAACGATTTGAAGATTCAGAAAGCGGAATCGCAAGTGTAGAGTTATCGAAAAGCGACCAGGCGCAGGTTCGAGATTGTGGATGGGATCGGAGAAGATTTGACCTGGATGTAATGGAGAAGGGGGGAGGCGTAACGGCATGATCTGATTGCGAAGGCGTAACCTTAGGCAGTGCATGATCGCTTGCAGGTATGGAATGGTAAACGGTGGAGGCATGAATTTGACCGAAAACAACTGGAGAAGCATGCTAAGTCGCTAACTGCGGGATGTACCGCTCGGGTATGGAGTCGTGAAGAGAGTAGGCATGAAATCAAACGGGATATGATGGGAAAGCGTCCAGAGACACTGGGTCTCGCAGGATGCAGCCACTCACGGGTATGGAGTGATGAACAAAATGAAGTCATAGAGCGTGGGGGTGACGCTGACCTTCGCGGCCATGGAATCGTAAATAGAATAAAATCGTAGAGCGTGCGGATGCGCTGACACTTGGGGAAAGGTAACCGCTCGCAGGTACAGCATCTTAAGTAGAAGTAGGTATGAAGATCAAGGAGGGATATATCAGAAAGCGTTTGTAGATAGCACCTTGGGGGTATGGAATCAGAAAGTATTCGGAAAGTAATTGTAGAGCGTACGTAGACGCTGGCACGGTATCGGAAGACGTGAGTAGACACTGACCCTCGCAGAATGTATCCGCTCGCGGGTATGAAGACGTAAACGGAATATCGTCGTAGAACGTTTGTAGACGCTGGCCTCGCAGGACGTAACCTGGAAACGGAATATCGTCGTAGAGCTTTCGTACTTAGACGCTGGGCCTCGCAGGACGTAACCCGGAAATGGAATATCGTCGTAGAGCGTTCATAGACGCTGGGCCCTCGCGGGGACGTAACTCGTAAACGGAATTGAGTCGTCGAGCGTTCGTAGACGCTGGGCCTCGCGGGACATAACCCGTAAACAGAATTGAGTCGTAGAGCGTTCCTTGACGCTGGGCTTTGCGGGAAGAAACATATAAACAGAATAGAGTCGTAGGGCGTATGTAACGCTTGGCCTCGCGGGATGTAGCCCGTGAACGGAATAGAGTCGTAGAGCATTCGTAGACGTTGGGCCCGACGGGGGATCGTAAAGCGTATGATGCATTTCAACGTAAAACCCTGCGGGTATGGAATTGGAAGTGAATGTAGTCGGCTCGAAACCTAACTTCGCCTTGGAAATTGATGTTCACTAAATGCAGACAGGAGTATTAGATAGACGTAGGTCGCATTTCCGGATAGATGAAGATAGAAATGAAGTCCATAAACCAACCATAAACGCATGCAGGCGTGGAAGGTATGGAGTCCATAAACGCATGTAAGCCTGGACTAAGCGGGATATAACCGCAAGCATAGAACCTGACCGGATGTAACGGCTCAACGCATATAGGCGCAGGTATGAAGTCCATAAACACATGTAGAGTAGATGTAGACGTAGCAGAAAACACTTGAGCTCCTCCTCAGATCACGTGCCAAACACGTCGAGAAGTAGGGGTCGACTTCATTGTCAAGCAATATGGCCGGAAAAAACTGAGCGCAATCTCTTTGAGAAGGTTGCGAACGAGGAGTCAAAAGAAAGATCTTGATACTCGTACGAGAGGAAGTCGACTGAAAGACCTTGAAGGGGGTCGTGCCGTGTGTCGGACATGGAAGTCAGGAGGAAGAGAGTCATATCACCCGTCACTCAGCTAGTCACAAGATCATGCACTCCTTTCGCAGGCTCAGGAGTGCCCCCCAGAAATTGCCGTGGCTTTTTGGCCAAAATCTTGCTGTATACTTCACCGAATGACCTGAAATAAAGATGTAGAGATAAATATATGATACTACTGTACCACTTAGAATACTCAGCTATCTATTATGCCCTGACGATGCATCAATAACAGCACAGTTTCTGATTATTGCCATATCTGGAAAAGCTCATGTATCCTCAGCAAAAAAGTGTCATAACAGGATGAAAGTACATGAAAAACAATGCTAGTTATCACTTTGATTGACTGGAACTGAACCTCATTTGAGCTCACAACGGCTGCTTGAAGTTGGTCCTTTTAGCTATTTTCTCTGCATTTTCAGCTATTTTGTGTGAAAATAGCCGACTTTGAGCGGCTGCTGTGAGCTCAAATCAGGGTCAATTCCATTCAACCAAAGTGGAAACTAGGACTGTTTCTTAAGTACTTTCATCCTATTATGACACCTTTTTGCTGAGGGTTCATTGTGTTTTTCCGAATATGGCAAAAATCGGAAATCATCCTATGATTGATGCATTCTCAGGGCATAATATATTGCTGGACTAATCTAAGAGGTACAAAAGTATCACATACCCATCTCTACATTTTATTTGAGGTCATTCGGTGAAGTATACAGCCAGATTTTTCACCAAAAAGCCACGGCAATTCCTATTTGCCACCACTGTACCGGAAATTCATAACAAAACATCATGACTCGGAGTCGTGATTTTCATGATGCTTATGGGGCCGTTCATGATGGCTTTTCATGATGTTTCGTCAACAAATTCAGGGGCAAAACATCATGAAAAGGAGGCCAGCGCGGGGCAAATAAATTAGGCTCCCGGCAGCCGGAGTCGAACTCCGGACCGCTGCACTGGGTGGCGCGCACCAGCCTAACTAGTACTAACTGAACTATTGACCTTGTTAACCAACCGATTTACAGTAGGATGTAGTTGACAGACCTACTAGCACCATGTCCTGGTGTCACACTGGGATGAGCACACTGTGCACTCAACATCTGGTGGACTTGGCAAAAAAAAAATTGAGTAGTTGTTTCATGACGAAAATTCATGATGTTTTGTCACGAATCATATTGTCACAAAAGCAAGTTTCTGAGCATCATGAAAGCCGTCTTGAAATTCATAACGTCGTTCATGACAAAACATCATGAAACTTGGATTTCATAACAATCTGCATGAATTTCATGATGGATACTTTGCACAGTGCAATAACAGCGTTGACAGCATGGTTTGAGGGCAATTCGAGGCTTGAGATTTGAATTCAGGGTGGCTGGCTTGCATTTGAGGTTACAGAGAGACATTGACTCTTGACAAGAGCATTGCTGCATTGAACAGTGGACACCACTCTTGAGTCTTGACAAAACCTTGACGAACGAGGAACATTGCAGTCACTTGCAGGTTGGCTTGAGGGCTTGGTGCCACAACTTTGACGAACGTATGCATCAAGGGAAACAAAGACGGAGCTGGGGAGCGAGGCCCTGGCAGGCGAAGGGAGAGGGAAAGAAAGAGGTTCGGGACGTGCTGTGGACGTGGCGCCGAGTTCCGTTTCACACGTCTCGCGCACGGGCCACCATAACGCTCAAAAAGACAAAAACAGAGAAACTGAGGAATAGCACTCGAGTATCTAGCTAGGTAACATAGTTGGGCAGTGCCCAACGTAGTCCTGTACTCATAAAAGTGATTTATGGAATGTCAGAGACGGGTCGCTGGCAAGAGCTCCAAAGACCATCCCATCAAGCGCCTATCGGGATGTCCACGGATATCCCACAGCTGACGTCCGGGTGTCATCAATCCAAATTGGTGTAGTAATCAACAGGACCGATGATAATACGGGTCAAGGCCTGGACGCGTTTTCGGCATTTGGAAAACCCTCGAAATGACCGAGTTTTTCGCACAAATGACAATTGACACAAAGTCACGAGAATACTCGACCATGAACCGGCCGAACTCTGCCGCCGCTCCATCACTTTGGGATCACGGAAACTGTTGACCCAGACAACAGTTCTTTCGGCAAACACCTCAAAACACTGTGAAGGGACAGTCAAAGTCCAAGGATGCCCCAGCCTGATAAATTGCACCATATATTGGAGAGTCTGACACTTGTCCCCCAGCATAATCGGACTCTAAACCTGAGTGGACAGCGGGGGAAATCGTTCTGATTTAGGGAAGTTTGCAAGTTTCATGTATGTTTAGCACACAAACAGACTTCTGTTCGCACTTAAGCCTACTGAAAATTTGCCTCATATACTTCCAAATTGACCCTGGTGCACAGTCGAAGCATAGAAGCAAACATCAGTAGTATATCAGATTGCCGCTGTGCCGAAGCTCTGCCGACCTATTCCTGAAGTTACTAAGTTCACATTGCGTTTTTTTAGCATCGTAGGCGGATTGTGATTTTTACCGGAAACATTTACCTATGAATTGAGATTTTTTCTGCTAGCTTCATTGTGTTTTTGGAACGGGTAATTATGAGACACTATACCGCCCATAGTACAGTAGCCACCAGACCAACAGAAACAAGAAATGGGAGCTAACGATAGTTGAGGACGAGCTATCTGGGAGCCATGAAAGCTCGAGGGGCGAAGGGATGGTGTGGCTAGGGGCGTACAACGCCGGTGATGAAGCGTTTAGGCTAACTCGAGTGGCAGGTGGTGGGGCTTCAGCGGCTGATAGATCTCGAGAGGTAGAAGATCGTTTCCGAGAATTTCCTGCATTAGGAGGGGAGGGGTTATTGGAAGTGCAGGAGGCCGTGTAGACGATGCAACTGGCCCAGATAACGACTGAGAAGTGGGGGCTGACCGCTTCTGTCATGGGGGGAGGGGGAGGTAAAGCCGGAATGTCGAGGCCTTTCATATAAACAAATAATTGCCGACGCAGATCCTCCCATCGCGACCAACTTGACGCAAGAAGCTGCTCAGGAGTCTCCGATGGCATCGATGGGACCAACAGAGGCCAATAGCTCACACGTCGCATCGTCCAAAAATGGCATTTGCTGCGAAGTAGCGGCCGGGGTACTTTGTCTTCAGAATACTTTTCGAATTCCCTTTTGGCGACTGGCACGAACAAGTTTGCCTGGACGGACTTGATCGAACAGTTTCGGGTTGCAGATATCACAACACTGAGCCGCCGGAACATCTGCGGTTATTTGATTGGTGTCAAAGCAATATCGAGAGCAAATTGAAAGACTCACTGTGTACAGGGGTTTTGAAATATTTGACGTAGAATTAGACGGCGGCATATGGTTGCCTGTATTAAAATATAGATCCCTTCGCGCGGCGTATTGTCTGCAATAACATGTTCGTCCCGTGGAGGCACGGCGTCGTCGGATCCCTTGAAAGATCCTCGTTTTTGACCATGAAGAATCGCATAATCGGCGACCTTGCTTTTGTCCACTACCGACCGCGCGCACCGGCACCCCGCCCACCTCGACCTCTGCCTCCGCTTCCACGCCCACGCCCGGATGTCTGCGTAGTAGTCGCGGCCAACGTATCGGCAGCGGGATTCACTTCGAAGGCAGCTTTTTCTGCGAGCAATACTGCTAGACCCAGCGTGCCTGGGCGACGCGCAGCACGATCAGCGCGTTGGATCCATGCTGAGAGAGTCTGCGGCACTTTCCACTGGACAACGAGGGTAGATCACAGCCCTAAAAAACAGTACATACCCCAAGGGGTGCGAAAAACAATTATTTTAGTGGCCGTCCTTTTGGCCATTCCTCACAAAAGAAGTCAAGTATGTTTGTAATGCCGGTGCCCGGCTTACAAAAAAGGGGGAGCTTGCGTGAGTTCCGTGTTCTTGAGACCATAATTTAATACTGAACAATTCTATCATTAATCCTCGAATACAGCTAAGGTCCATTCCAAGTAAAACTAAGCTCTGCTCGGCGCATCAAATCTGCTTCAAACATCTTCATTGACTCCGTCACATTTGCTCTCTGTAGTCTGCTCAGTGGAAAAGGGGTACGAATGCAACTCCGGACAATTTTTTGACCCGAGAAATGGCCACAAAAGAAAGACCCGAGGAAAAGTCTCTGGGCCCAAGGTCAATGACTGCTTGTTTCAGCGTTAGTCCTTGACTCTTGTGGATTGTGATTGCCCAAGCTGCTGTTGAGGGGAGTCGGGTTCTCGATGATGACTTCCCCATCTTATCCTTCCACCTGGGACAATTGGAACCCAACTGTCAGGGGAACCCCCCGCTTCCCCGACCCGCTCCGCTATTCCTTGCATCACTCCAGCCTTCTTGGGAAACACTACTCCCTCCAGACCTCCCCCTTCGTCACATCTTCCTCCTTCCGACCCCCCGTTCCCTGTGCATGGCCTATTGCCGTACTGTACTATTTCGACCGTAACTTCAACGCAGTTGGAATTTTTTCACTCTGAGGAGCCCGAAAAATTTTGTTTTGAATTAAGGCGATTTTTGCACAGATCAAACAAAGTCGGCTGTGACCTGTGACTGAAGTTATGGTCGAAATAGTACAGTAGAGGCCCATGCCACATGCTGTCCTTACGTACAGTATGCCTCCGTTCCCCTCCTCGACAGACTCCTGTCGACCCTGCGCTCCTACAGCTAGTGCTCAGCGCAACCCAGTTCCCGACTGGTCTTCCGGTCAGACTTCTAGCCCTCCGAGAGCTCTGGTACCCCGAGCTCTGGTCGTCCGGGACCTCCGGCCTTCTAGCTCCGGTCCCCCGGTCCCCGAGCCGGCTTCCCACGCTCCCCCCGGAACTGGAGCGGTTCTGTCACCCAAGCCTCGATGCTCCCGCTGTCCTCGCCCTGGCTCTAGCGCCCTTCCCGGGTTCCCTGGGCTCTATTCCTCCGGTTTCCCCGACCCTCTCCGGACTCCGGCTCCGGTTTTCCCCACGCTCCCCCGGACCACAGGGTATCTCCGGGCCTTCGTCGGTCTACGATCTCTGGACCTTGTGATCCTCCCTCTTTTGGGCATATCCCTGGCTCCCCCGCTACTGTTGGATCATCTGATCATTGATATCACATCATAGATGCGGTGCTACTACATAGTTCCCACACCCCGTGAGAAGTCACGCGTCACGCGCCCCTTTTACTGTGACGCCTGGGCATGGAGACTCCTTACTCTGTTCTCTAAGGGATTCTCCCTCTGCCCAGGTGAGTAGACACTTTTCCTCTTGTTGTAGCTAGCCCTCTAAGGGATTCTCCCTCTGCCCAGTGCTTGTGGGACTCTTGAGTACCTCGGGTCTCAGGCCCTGGCAGCTGTTGCCCTTACACCAACTGGGATCAATACCCTGGAGTGGATCAAATTTCATTCAATTGGGAGGTTTTACTCATAGACAATACCTGAATAACCGCCATCATCACATTTAACAAACACGACCACTGCGAGTTTTTAATTGTGGGTTTGACCCTGGCAAAAATCAGATCTTTTTGACTACCCCTTGAGCACCATTGACGAAGCCTAGTAAGAATTATTAGTTGCGGCTTGGCAAGTATCTCCACCAAATACCTTTTGATGTACAAACATTGCGAGTGATCATGACCCGAGCTCCTTCAGCAATAAGCACCCTCTTGCTCCAACCCATCAGCGTCCTCTTCAGAAAGTTCACGGCTATTCGTCTCGGCCAACCCACCCTCCCTAGCCGGTGTGCCGGCTTCTCCGGCCTTGGGCCTTCTTTCAATACTTCAAGGGTTTGTTTTCAGTCTTAACTCGTTGACGTTGTCCTCATGATTAGTTTCAGGCTGGACCCAACTGTATTCCAGGAATTCATAATGCTAACAAATCTACCCCTTTCTTGTGCATGTCAATTCTGGCGCGTGGATTTCCGTTGATGGCGACTGACAATGAAAGTACTAGTAAGTTCGGCCAGCCAGCGCTGGAAAATGGAATCATTAAACAAGGGTTCCTATCAGCCAACTTATTGGCGGAGCTGGAGGTGGACGTATCCAACAATGGTATAATTTTCGATATCAAGTTTGGCGATAGTATTCCTCAGGCTGTGCCACCGTCCTCGAACATTACAAGCACTGTTCTTGGAAGTCGAAATGCAGAAACCCTGGCGACTGTCGTTGGCGGGAGTTCTTTTGCCGCAACCACAACCATAGTCCAGAGTAGCGTGGCGCCGAGCATCCCCAGTGCTTCGTTCAGAGCGTCGGCCGTTCAGACCAGTTTCCACTCGCCAACGTCTTCCCATTCTGGAACGGGGAGCGTGTCCCAACCAGAATCTTTCTCGGCATCAACAAGTATAGCAGCAAGCGCATCCCGAGCGATGTTTTCCAGTCTTCCGTCAAGTGGGCTAAGTCAAACGAGCTCGGCTGTCTCGCCTTCATCCTGTAAGTCAAAAAGCACGTCCCATACGATATATATCAGGTACATCTGAAACTACATCTAGCGCACAACACCAGATCAACAGCCAAAGCCCAACATTCGCAGACATCTAGCGTGTCTTTCGCAAGCGGCCGTGACGCACCATCGTCAAGTACTGAGCTGTCGTCCGATATGACTAGCACATCAGCAGCACCAGTGCCGACCGGGGACCCCGTGCAGCTGTGCAGGCAATGGAAGCTGAACAATAAAAATTAAAAGCCCCAACCCCCGAGCGCAAGAGGTACGCGGGAATTCCCGATCGCACACAGACCTTCTTGACAAGCCCCTCAATATGAAGAGCTGTTTCAACTTGTGCCGTGCTTCCTTCCCGGATCCCTCTGAGATTTTGCGTACCCCTCCCATTTTTGTATATTATCTGTCGATTGGCTTCTTCAGAATGACTTATTAGGGGTTACTCCCGGCAGCGGAGCAGGATCTGGATTTGATGGGATTTGGATTTGATGGTGGAATTGATGTCTGTATGTAACGTTACATACAGACATGTAACGCCGTAGTCCGCGGAATGTCCGACGTTAGCCGCCGTTGTGTTTGCAACATGCCTGCTCGTCGGCGACGACGACGAGCTCCTTCATTGAGCCCATTGCTTGCCTCCAGAACGGCACACTTTTTGAGAACGGTGTGCTTTGATTACTATATGTTGCCTGCCCCAATTTTATTGCTATAGCAGACCTCTTAATTGCCAGCGCAGGCACGGCGGGAAATGGAGCGGGATGGCGGGAAAATGCCGACGAGGCAGTTTGGCGGAAACAGTCCCGTCATCAGTTGGCAACGGTGACTGATTGGTGACTGATCGTCACCCATCAGCTCCAAATCCCATCAAATCCAAATCCAAATCCGCTGCCGGAGTGACTCTTACGCTTCTGAACTTGTACAATGAAAGGATTGATATCGCCATGCTGCACCTAATAACGTAGGTTTTGTATGCCGGTGTCCCGGCCTACAGGTGGGTGAGCTTGCGCGAACCCATGAATTCAACATATTACACAGATGAGGCAGAGAAGTACGAGAAAGTACATGCACAGTAGGATAGCTTTCAGTTATATCAGTACATTACAATCCCAAGAAGAAGAAGAAGAAGAAGACGGCGAAATCAATTTAGTTACCATATATGGAAATTCCCATCAAAGCTGCCCTACTACTGTAGCCTTCTGTATGACTGAAACGTAACGCGTAACGGAGGGCTGTTTCTGCTGACAAATCACCTATATACTCGTCATCACAGAAAGTAACCGGAAATTGTGCTGTTTTGACGCGGTCACGTGTTTTTCTCACGGAACTTGTATCCTATATTGTAGTTTGGTATGTTCCATTTACCCCGTATGAGTTTGAAGAAGATTGCCGTTGTATACGTTGACCAGGAGTCTGCACAAATTCGAGAGTGCCTCAGTTTGCAGTAGTTTGACTGTGAATAATGCAGAGAATATACCAAATCCCTGTTTGAGACGCATGTAGGGTGATTGTGGTGTGATATGGTAGTTGTTCAGACTTAGGGGTACCCTGAGCAGCCTTTTGTATGACCTTCAACCTGCAATATTGGCAAGAAAAAGGTGCATGCAAAGATCTTAGCCAGAATTGTTGAAATTGTGGTTTCGGTTCGAAATGAAACTGTTGGAAGGTACACGAATGACGCATAATACTAGTTCAGCGTCTTATCTTGTAGTTACAGACAGTTTGGAAACAACTGCCCTTTAAAATATGACTTACAGCTGTGAAAATGTTGCAGCACGCAAATCTGTTTATGTTTGTTGTGTGCCCTCGAACAAAACTTGCCTAGACTTTGCATTTGCACTTATCTTTCCGGTCCAATTCTTGTGCTGTGGAATCATTCCATACATATCTACTACCCAAGAGTATCAAACTCATAACTATGTGCCAAAAATCATTGTCCAATGCTGCGCTTTTGTCGAATTGCGCAAAATCACAAGTGCCAAAGTTATTCTCAGTCTACGAGCTGTACTGAATCTTCCTGGCTAAGATGACCAGTGCATGAGATGTCAGTAGATGCCAAACATTATGTTCATAAAAAATTCACCACAAAAAACTACAAATTTGGCCCAAACCGATCAATTTCCGGTTACTTTCTGTGATGACGAGTATGGTAAGTCTCCTTCCTTAAAAGGGTGGTTTGTAAGCCGTTTCAGCCGTTTCAGCCTGTAACGGTCCAAAATTGTTTCAGTCATACAGAGCGGTACAGTACACAGAAAAAGGGACACACTGGTGGGTAGAAATAGGCTAGACGGGATGTATTCTTTGCGTATCTGTCAGGGGACTCCACAGCTATGACGTCTTCTGACTTGGGCAGAAGTTCTCTGTCTCCAAGACATCATGCTGTGCTCACTTATGTCATATCTTACGTCACCTCTTGTATATAAGTAGTCCGCTGGGGATCTCTGATCCCCAGGTTTGTTATCGACTTGGCTCCTGGGCCCTTCTCCCCTTACAGTATCATAGGTTACCCACAAAAACAAGCCGAATTTGTCATGTTTCTGACCGGCTTTGGCTGAACTTTCTTATACAAACTCGCCGGCAAAATCCATACACAAACACAGATTTTTCTACATCAAACATAAGTGAGGCTCTCGACATTTTTGTCCACTGGCCGCTTGAGAAAAACCATTCATCTCCAACTGTACAGTAAGTGCTCGTTTGGCCCTCTTCGCGGTATCAGCATCGGACATCAGCAAGGCTCTGTTCGATCATCGTCAATGAAAACTTAACTGCAAACCAATACCTTGCAAGGTCAACACGGACGACGCAAGCATCGCGGGAAAGACGAGAAAGGCGCTGACGCATCTTGACGCGCGTTCACTCCGCTTGCATCACCGAAATCAGTCTCGCATCATGCTGAATCACATAGCATCACTGATATCAGTCTCGGAACGTGTTTTTATCATTGGGAACTCTGATTTATGACACCCATCATACGCTCCAGCACAGCCCCATCACCATTCGCTCTGATAAAAGGGGGAGCAAGCTCCGGGGGTCCGTGGAGAAGCGTCAATTGATGGCTCGGCTTGATCACGGCATCCATTCTAGGAAAGTCGCTACGACGGCCATCACACAGTGAAAGCCTTGCGCGCTCGCGTTGAGCTCGATGGCAAAGTTCACCGCTAAAACTGAGCTGTATCAGGGTAGATTTTATTTCTGAAGTAAACCCGCACAATATCTTGCTATCTGTCCGCCGACAGCTTGTAAATCGCGTAAAAACATGCTTTCACCGACAATGAAAGAAGATTTGACCTCAAACCGCTGCTGAAACGAGATTTTTTACCTCACAGTATGCATACAGTACCCCGAAAACATATTTCTGAGGCTCAGAGGGTTGCAAGGATGCTCAGAGGTATCGTAAGTAGGAGCAGTTGCCTGATTTAGCAGAGTTTCCCAATTTGGAAGAGTTTTCAAATGGAGTGAATTTCAGACTCCGCCAGTGATCTTGTCGCTTCTCCACGGGACCCCTTAAACATATGTGCGTGGAAAGAATCCGGCTGAATCAAACAGCACAACATTAATATTGTTAATTTGCGTGCCAGCGTAGTAACAATTTACACACAAATCATATTTTTTTTTGGCACCCCGCCCGCCGATCAATGCCTGCTTACCGTAACGTTAAAAATGCCATATCAATCATGCAGGGCCAGAATATTTTGTTGAAGGCGTGAGACCATCACGCGCCGCCTTCCCTATTATCTGTCCGTTTCCTCGCTACACCCCCCCTATCCGTCCCTTTGTATCTTCTTTATATTGTGTCGTACGTACCGATTTCCTGCCCCATCTCGTCAAATCGATCATTTCGAGGGCTTTCTAGCGCTAAATTTTGACAATAGTCGGAACTACCGAAGCGCGATGAACAGAACCGTGCGCACTGTCTCCTTCCACTTCATTTCTGGCTGGATGAGGGGCTGATGACGAAGCGCGTCACGATGCATCCGATGGTTCTGCGAGCCGCGTTTTTGCCCGGGAAAATTCGCAACGCGTCCGGTAATGGGGGAGGAGTTTTAATCGGATACATGCTCGGGGTGCGTAATAAATAATTTTCATCGAAACTGACATTCAAGTGGTTGACAATATGAATAGATTCCTGATCTAGGAGATCCCACCGACCGTAAAACTAAGGAGACCATCGCCTTCTCCAGATTCAAGATGAAGATCTACCAACGGGTTTTGTCGGTAATCTTTTCCAGTTTGAAGTCGAAGTCGTGGAATGGTGAGCCTATTGAATGCTACGACAATCAAATCCGCCTCTTCCATCCCGGATTTCTCATCGAGTCTATGGACGGCAAAGAGGACGCCTATTTTAATGCCTGCCGGGCGGCATTGGCAAATTATCCGTGCACAAAATGTCTTGTCCATAAAGACGATCTCCATCGTCTGACCGCAGAGTTTGTAATGCGTACCGGCGCTGCGATGCAATCGGTCGTTTGTCGAGCTCGGAATGCGGCGACAAAAGGAGAGAAGGAAGAAATCTTGAAGAAGCACGGTCTGCACGATGTCGATGTAAGCTGGGTTTCCTCGGACATTCTCGTACTCACACATCACAGCATTTTCTCTGGGGTTTTCGCTTTTCGGACTCCCACACCGCCAGCGCATATGATGTGCTGCACAAAGATGATGTGGGCAAAAATGGACATCATTTTTGGCCGCTGGTTTTGGAGGTTCTCGAGACGATTTCCGGTAAAGGGACCTTTGCGAAGAAGTATCTCTCCGGTCCTAAATTTCTATCTAAATGCGGACTGACCATTATTTTTAGCATGCGAAAATTCGCTCGGTGGCCGGGGCTCAAACATTTCAACCAAGTCACGACAATTCATTTTTCCGATGGAGAAACATTCTACCATATTATGAAGGTGCGCCTGTTGTTTTCTTGAGTGAGATTTTCTCACCTCATTGCATGCCAGTGTATTCTTCCGTGTATTGTTCAAATCCTTCCGCGGAATAGTGTACTCGTTCAATGCCTTCGTTCGTATCAAAGGCTGCGAGTCATGATCGGGATGACCTGCATGCCCGAAAGTCGCCTGGATCGGCTTGCCACATTCATCAAGGACTACGAGTTTTGGTGTTCAGGGAGTAGTCAAACAATTCTCAATCCGCCTCGCTCATTGGTCGCTTTAGAAAGTATCTGACGAATACGGGAAAAATTTCAATTTCCCCAAGCAACACGCGACAAGCCATGTCATTCAAGACATACGCACCAAGGGCACCACAAATCATTTTTCGACCCGTCCCGGCGAGGGCTTCCAACAGGAGGCCCGCGAGGCCTACAATCAGACTAACTTCAAAGATGTTGTGCCCCAGGTATCTTTCGACACAGACTTTAGTTATAAACTAATGAATTCGGCACAGATGACTCGAATTGACGAGAATCAAGAATCTATTGCTCGCATTCGCATGGCTATCGATGAGTACGAAAAGCAGCGCACTCTTGACGAGAAAGAGGAAGATAATATCGAGGAATCATCCAATCACAGCGCAATCACCTCCGCTTCTTGGAGATTCGGCGCGCCCGAGCGCATCACTAACTCCCGAGCCTTCACAGATATTTTGAAGGCTCTCGGCCATTCGATCGGGGATTTCGACACAATGCTCCGAGATTTCATCGCAGAACCTTCCCTGGTGAACGTATCACATATGAACAGCACATTCAAGTTTGTTTTCTATTTGTGGTCTGCTTCAATTAGCTGATTTCTTGCTTACAGGTTCGGCCGTTCAAGTGCGCGCATATAACCCTATCAATCTCTTGAAGATTGGCGCGGCCTTCGAGATATTGTGCGGTGCAACCGCTCATGATATTGAATATAACCATAGTTTCCCATTTGAGAAGTAGGTAGTACAGAGATGCAAAGCTAATCATAATCGTGGGTATGTACAGAACCAACCTAATCCCCGAAGAAAATTCTGTAAAACCGGCTGCCCTGAAAAGATAAAATTCGGGTTCAGGTTTTGAGTCTGCACCGACGTTCATGAGAGGCCATAACTCTGACCTTGTAATTTTTCCCCTCGAATGATCTCGTTTGCACCTTTCCGGGTGAGAAATTTGCCGCAGAAAATGGTGGAATTGAGGCTTGAGGAACCTGAAAAAGTTTGGGCTTCACGAATCAAATTGTGGATACCAGTAAAAGCATAGAGCATAAATTTACCAACGTTATCTCCTCTTCCAGCCAGTGGGAAAAATCCGAGTAACAGTACAGTAGACAAGCCGAGCAGTGAGCACAAGCTTGTTTGTCGGCTCTGAAACAGATTGCATTTGCTTTGACCGTTACAGAAAGGATTTGAAGTATGCCAGTGTTTGAGGTAAGTACCGAAGTCAAACGGCTGCCTCAAGGTAAGCCAGGGACAGTCAAAGCGCGAGCACAAGCCAACTTGGAGCATGAGAGACAAAACTTGATGCCAGCTGAATTGGACGCGTTGAAAGTGTAGAGGTGTTTTTTGGCGTGTTTTATGCTAGTATATATTTTAAAGAAGTAATTGAGAAGCCAGATCTTCAAGCAATAGCGAGTAAAGCGACAGAGTAGGTGACAGGATCGTTGAGTGTGATGTTACGGTCACGTCACACTTGACTCCGGCATGTCGGAAGGTCGTTTTTGGGGTGGGAGAGGTGGCTGTGAGACTTGGCATGTTGAGTGGACCGCAAGTGGTTTTCCGACCATACCACTGGGTGTCCAAAAGGGGGAAAAGAACGCAAAAAGGCGGAAAAAGAAAGAAAAAG